>ML819740.1:42396-85104 GCA_009831015.1 Picea engelmannii | reverse complement strand
GAATTATCCACACAAGGGTTCGAACTAGACCAAGTGTTTCATGTGTAGGGGATATGCCTATGTGGACGTGTGGAAGATGTATCTATGTTTTTTTTTTTGTGAATAAAAGGTGGATCCTTATATTAATTTCAGCTGAAGGCTTACAAAAAGACCTGTAGCCTATCTACATATAAAAAAATGCATGTGGCTAAAGGTATAACTAATTACATTTCTCTTCTCAGTTTCCTGAGGTCTGAGTCCCCGAAATCATCGGATCAAATCAACGGTCCTCGATGGCCCGCTGCCAATGGCTGAGATCCTCTTCTTGACTTCGCACTTCAAGTTGACAGATGAATGGCTTGCAATGTTTTCCCAAAACCCTCGAACTTCACTATGGTTGTATCGTGAGTTCGCATTTCATGACTGTTGTCTGCTCCAGATTTTGGTATTTCATGCCTAGGGAAAGTGAAGAACTGAGTGTTCCAATTCTTATGATACCCGAAATTGTGAGTCCTTCAGGACTAGATCGACAGTCCATATTTCCGTGGGATCAATGGTTTGGATCCTCTCTCGCATTTCGCGACTTGGGCAGATAGATCCTTCCGAGATCCTGACTCCAGATTGTCAAGTTCCTGAAATCATCTGTCAACGGTCCAGATCTCCTTGAGCACCAATAATCCAAATCTCCTCAAGCACCAACATTCCAGATTCTCTCGTTCTTTTCATGACTTTGGGAAACAACCTCCTTCGTTCTTATGACTCTTGGTTGTTGAGCTCCCGAAGACATCTGTCGATTGAAGATATTATGCACTGATTCTTATGGTTTCCCTCTCTCCTGAGCTTCTGATCATTTATGTCTTGGAAGAATTTCTAAGTAGACAGAGGTGGCACCCCATCTGGATTAGGGCCATCCAGTTGGGCAAGCTCCTTGCATTGGAGATAGAGGGGTGAACTTTGGGACTGCCTGGAATCATGCAAAATGATCTGCTACATAGAGTCAACCCTTGCAGTGGTCAGTCTATCCGCTATTTTATTTGCACTGCGCCAAATGTGTGAGGGGGTTAGAGTTAGAGAGGGTCTGAGAAGAGCCTAGACACTGTAAAGAGGGCCAAGGAGGCACCAATTGGGAGTGATTTTTCCTAGATCTTTGCCATTTAGGATTTTGGTTGCCAAGTCTATTATGATTTTTGAGTCTCCTTCAATGATTAGAAAAATGAGGTTTTGATCTAGAGCCATTTTCACTCCTTTGATGAGACCCCAAATTTCTGCTGAGTTATTGGTGTCGCATATGATATTTTATGCAATGAGGCTTTATATTTGGCCCAGGTTGTTTCTTATGACTGCTACATAGCCTGAGTGTCCTGGATTTCCTTTTGATACGCCATCAAAGTTGACCTTATAGAAGCCTGGAGTGGGGGGAGCCACTTAGAGGGACTGAAGGCTTTTGAAATTATGGGGGGCTGCTGAGGACAGGTGGAGTGAGAAAACGAGAATCCCCAACAGTTGAGGAGTGAGAGCTCACCTAAGTCAGTCGGAAAGTCTTCCTTGGTCCATAATTGTACCTGAAGAGTTTCTTGGAGATGCATGAGGATTATGTTCTAGAGGAGGGTGGGAGGAGAGGGCTGGCAATGAAATATACTTTTGTTCCTCTCTTTCCATATTTGCCATACTATAAATCCTAGTAAGAGTTTCCAGGTTCTATTCAGGATATGACTTTTGAAGGATCCAAAGCCCAATCCCTGATGGTTCTTAAGATGTTGTTTTTTACTTGTTTGGTTCTTCTCATGAATTGAGTGGCCTGGTTCCAGATGTTCTCACTGAATGGATAGTTATTTAGGAGGTGCTCCATGGTTTCTCCCTGGATATGGCAGAGATGGCAGATCGAGGGGCTAATGAAACCTCGCCTTTGAAGATTTTCCTAGGTTAAGATCTTTTTATGGAGTAGAAGCCAAAGGAATGTAGATATTTTGGGTCAGAGTTTTGATTTCCATATTGTTGTCCAGATGCTATCTTTCTGAAAATTGTGGAATTTATCCTGAAGAGTGTATCCCTCCTTGAGAGTAAATCTTCCATGAGGTCTGTATCCCCATATGAGAATGTCTTGGTATGTTATTTTTGGGATTTTCCTTTGGGTTGCAGCTTGTTTCCAGTGCTGCAGGTCAGAGTCCATTGCCACTTGGAGTTCATGATGAGTATATTTCCATCTTCGCCAAGGAGAGTTGTTGGGGGTGTCTATCCAAAAAACTGCTACTTTGAGAGTGGCAAGACCTTGAATGTGATTTTCGTAGGATTGTATATTTTCTTCCAGTTGAAGGGGTGGAATTTTATGCCAAGAATCCGTCCAGAATAGGGCATTTTGGCCATTGCGAATTTCCCAGAAAGCATGTTTCTGTATGAGTGGCCAATTTTTCTAGGTCGCATTCCAGATGTTGGAGCCCTGAATTTTCTCCTGCATTCTTATAAGTTGACTTTGGTGCATATTTGGGGTGTATTTTCATTTCCAGAGTTTTGCCCATATCTATGCTAGTGTTTTGATCCATCTCCACCAAATTCTTGCTCCCATTGTGTTGATTAATTTTCCAGGGTCCTAGAGGCCTAGACCACCTGAAGATTTGGGCTTGCAGACTTTGTCCCAGCTAACTAGGTCCCATTTTTTCTTCGGGTTGTGTCCATGCCATAGAAATTTTCTTTGCAGATTCCTTATTTTCTTTATGACTGATTGGGGGGAAGATACGTCTAAGAAGAGGTAAGTTGGGATGGCTTGGAGGACTGACTTTAAGAGAACGATTCTGGATGGAAGGTTGAGGGAGTGAAAGGTCCATTTGCTAAGACAGTTGGTGATGGAGAGTAGGAGAGAGTCCCAAGAGATGTTTTTGGCTGCTGAGTCAGAAAGACGGAGTCCCAGGTAGCGAGAGTGTAGGGTGAAAACAGGGGTATTCAAAAGTTGAGAAAGGTGTTGTTGGATTTCCACAGGAGTATTAAAAAAGAAGAGTTGTTATTTGGCCAGATTAAAGATGGTGTCAGAGGCTTCACTAAAATCAAAGAGGATGGAGCTTAGTTTAATTTTTTATTGCACGGTGGGGGTGTTCATTAGAAGTGTGTCATCGACAAATTGGCTGTGGGACGCTTCCGGTTGTAACCCATGAAGAGGGAGGCCTTGGAGGGATCCTTTTTGAATTGAAGCCTTGATATAGCGTCCTAGACCTTCAACCTTTATTAAAAAAAGGAAAGGGGAGAGACGGTCACCTTGCCTTACTCCTCTTGAGGGGTAGAAGGGTTGAGGGGGTACACCATTGATGAGGATTGAGAAAAAGGTTGAGGAAATGAGGTTCATTATCCGAGAGACCCAATCCTTGTTGAAACCAAAATCCGATAGGAAGACTTTCATGTATTGCCAGCTTAATTTGTCAAAATATTTTGAAAGGTCAAGTTTTAGAAGCATACCTAGAGTACGAGTGATTTTGAGTGAGTGAATGATTTCATGGAAAAGTATGACACTATCCATGATTTTCCTTCCTTCGACATATCCTGATTTCTCCTTGGAGATGATGAAGGGTAGAATTGTCTTGAGTCTTAGAGCTGTGACCTTGGAAATGATTTTGTAGATCATGTTGCAAAGAGCTATGGGTCTGAAGTTCTTCGAATTTATGACTCTTTCTTATTTGTGTATTAGGGTTAGGAAAGTGACATTCAGTGCTGGAAGAAATTTTCCTGAGCTATGTGATTCCTCCACCAGCTGCCACACTTCCTCCCTTAACATTGGCCAAAAGGAGTGGAAGAAGTCTGTTGTGAAACCATCTGGGCTTGGAGCCTTGCCTGTGGGTAACTCTTAAATAGCCTTATCCACTTTTGCTTGCATTATTGGTGTCATGAGATCCTCACTTTGTTCCTGGGTGATTATAGTAGGGATATTTTGGGTCACCCGCTCTATTGTTGAGATGTGGTCCACCTTGGATTCTGAGAGGATATCCTTGTATAAGTCTGTCATCTCGTGCATTATTTCATGATGAGTTAATAGGGTGTTTCCTTGCGAATCATCCAACTTCATGATGTGATTGATAAGGCGTCTGTGGATCATAGAACGATGGAAAAATTTGGTGTTTTTCTCTCCCTCATTGAGCCATTGAACCCGAGATTTATGTCTCCGCGAGATTTCTTCCTGCTTGTGTCCTTCTTATATTTTCCTTTTGAGTTCACTCTCCTCCTGCTGCTGAGTGATTGTGTATTTTGTGTGAATGAATTTTCCTTGAAGGTTCTCTAGTTTTTGTTCCAGGATTTTCCTGTCCTGAAAAATGTTCCCAAAGACGTCTTTGTTCCATTAGCACACCTGTTGTTTAAAATTTTTGATGTTTTTCTAGAAGCAATACATTTTTATACCCCTCTGTGTTTCCGTAGTGCTCCACCATTGATGGGATAACTCCTGGAAATATGGATGGGAGAGCCAACAAAATTCAAATATGAAGGGTTTAAGCTTGGGGGTAGCAATAGTGTCAACCCAGAGCTGAACCGACCAGTGGTCTGAAACTACCTTTGGGAGGATGTTGGAATCTACCAGGGGGCCTTCCAAAAGAAGAGTTTCTGAGATGAGGAGGCGATCAAGCCTACATGCTATTTGTTGGTGACCTGATATTTTGTTGGTTCAGGTGTAGGTGCCATTGCTATTCTCAATATCTACCAGTCTGAGGTTCTCTATGAGTTCCTGGAATTTTGCGCTATCCTGCTCTAGGCGCTTTTTCCCCCCTCGCTTCTCCTCGAATGTGAGAATCATGTTGAAGTTGCCCCCTGTTATCCATCACTTTCCCTCTACTAAGGAGCCTAGGTAGGCCAGGCTTAGAAGAAAGAGGTCTTTGTCTTGGTTGTTCTGCAAGCCATATGAATTTGTGATCATTCCCTCCTTATCTGACCCGATGGATCTGTAGTGCATTGTGATAGCACATGGAGTGGAGAAGCCTTGATCAAGGATGACTGTAGCAGGATTCCATAGGATGGCTAGGCCTCCTGAAGCCTCATTTGAGTCTATTTGATAAGATTCGTAGCTGAGCCAACATCTTTTGATGATTTCTTCTGTAGTTTTCCCTACACATTTTTTCTCTTGTATCAGGAATATATCAAGGTCTTCCATTTTGATGCAGTTTCAGAGAGTCATTTGTTTGGATCTTCCATTTAGGCCTCTAATATTCCAGATGAGGATCTTCATAGTTAACAATTTGGTGGGTGGGAAAAGGAGCCCTCTGAGAGCTTGTGAATATATCCCAAGTTGATCATATAGTTTATCGCCTCCTTTATTAGATGATGAGCCGATTTCCTACCCCGTCGCTTGTTTTACTTTGGGTGTTTTCTTGGATCTTGGTTTGGGTCTATGCTGATCCCCAACCTGAATGTAGCCCCTACTGATGTGTCTAGAAATACTTTGTGAACTTTCCCAAGTTGATCTTCTGGTAAGGTTTGAAGATCCTTCTTGTTGAGTGCTTCTTCTAACCTGTCTAGGTCGATTCCTGCTAGGTCCTGCTCATCCATTTCCATGACTGTGTCTTCCTCTCTTTCTGGTTCTTTCCCTGAGATTGGGTGAGTCTGTGGATCTGATTGGTGTGCTGGGGTTTGATACTCTTATGACAGTTGATCTTCCTTGTGCTTGCTGGGATCTTTCCCCGTGGCCTTGTGGGGGTTTTCCACCTCTTTTGCCTCTGGGAGGCGGTTAAGGGCTTCAAATGAATTATTATTTGGGTTTTTTTTCCCATTGTTGGTTGTGGGCTTCTTCTGTGCTTGTCTCCTTCGATTTTGAACCTGGGTAAATGCTTCCTTTGATTTCTCTTCAACTTCCCTCTTGGGGGGGGCATTGAGAAGGCAGTCTCTGAAAAGGTGTCCATGTTCATGACATTTTCGACATCTGAAAGGGATGTGTTCATAGTATATGGTTTGGGCCCATTCCTCATCTTGGTATTCGAAGGTAATTGTGCCTAGCAAAGCTTTGGAGATGTTCGTATAGACACATACACTTGCATAAGAGGTGTATTTTCTCTATTTGGTGGCTTCAAAAGATTTGACATATTTACCCAGGGTGTTTCCTATGCCCAGTAAAATTTCCTGTAACCAAAACTCTTGAGGTAGGGAATAGAGGCGAATCCATACCAGTGCGTATGAGAAGTTTTCCTTTTCTAGGTAGAAGCGGTATGTCCAAAAACATAGGTAGAGGCCAACCGAGTTGAAGAAATATGGACCCCCTTCAAATATTTTTTCCTTGTCATCCAGGTTGTAGAATATCACTGTAAAAAAACCTTTGGAGCTTAGTTGGAGCTCATAGTATCCCTTGGGGTTCCACCATGCCTTGATCCAACGAGCTAGGTTCTTTTCTGAGGGCTAGAGACCTAGGAATTTTCCTATGATGGCATGGTCTCTCATGAACTATGTATGCTCCCCTATCCTTGTGGTTTTGATGACGTATCTGGGTGCAATCGAGGCTTGGGGGATACATTTTCTAGGTATCCATAACTGAGCTACTTTTGGATGTGAGGAATCAACATCCATGCTCGATTATTTTCTTATATCCATCTCTTCCTGCAAAAATTGGTCTCATAAGTGTAATGGTGGCTCAAAGGACAGTCTGCGCGCTCACGAGTTCTTCGAATCATTGGCGGCAACGTTACGGTAAGAGGGGGATTTCGCCCCCCCTTCTGTTCCCATTCTTATGAGGCAGTCAGTGTCAGGGTGTAGAGGCGATCAACGTGTGCAAAGGAGTTCAGACGTAAATCAGGGTGGGAGGGAAGCTGGTGCATGTGAACCCTAACCTTGCAGAGCTCCAATTCGTCGTCTCTCTTCTATATCATTTGCACGTGAAAGATTATGAGAATGAGGTTTCCATATATCTATGTTGACAATACGTCTATGTCAAAGATATATCTGTGTTGAAGATATATATTTTTAACAATATTTATTAAGTTAATCATATGAATGAAAGCGTTTTTTTTCATTTTATGTACTTATTTTTTAATATATGTGTATACATAAATGCATTGACATATATAAATATTAAAAATATTTATGTCTTAATGTTTGTTGATTATCCAGAATTGTATAAAATTCTTTTGTTAATACATTATACTTCCAAAATTTCTTAGTCAAAATCCTTTTTAATTACCCACTTTTCACATTGTGTGGAGTCTGCACATGTATATCCCTCGCGCAACAAGGACCTTACTACTTTTATTTTCATCCCTTGTGTGAACAATTCATCGCTAATGCTCATGCAGTTGCCATTTCCACAATTTTGCATTTCCAATGGTTTTGCACCAATGATTCTAACAAGCTAGGTAATTTGCACAATAACCAAGTCACTTATGGCACCTTGATTTGGTCCAATCAGCCAAAAAGCATGGAAGTTATTTACGGTTTGTGCGAAGTAAATGTCTTACTTTTCTATGACCTGCTTAATGGATTCTATTTTTGGGTCATCGTATTATGTAAGTAACTTACATGTGGAAAACGAAAGTTTAGTAAATGTGTCAGTTGCAATTTGTCTTAAAGTAATTGCACCTTGGTATATATGCTACCATCGCGTCTCTGCACTCAACACAACCATAACTTATTTACTAAGTTTTACTCCACATTGAACACTTTACTTTTTTCGCTTATTTTTACAAAGTTTTATGCTAAATGTTCTTACTTGATTTTACTTTGTTCTTTAAATCATTGTCTTTTTTGCATAAACAATAATTTTATTCTACTTTATTATATGAATTATCTTTTTTGAAAGACTATTCGTTATCTATGCACCATGGTAAGAATTTTATCTAACATTTGCATAAGTGTTGTGCTTAGAATAAGGAACGTTTTGTTCTAGTTGGACATGTACTAGCTCTTTCCATGCAAGACCGCCAATGCAATTCCTATATAAAATTCTTCTGCCAATGCACTATTCTTCGAAAATTTCTTAGTGAAAATCCTTTTTAGTTACCCACTTTTAACATTGCATGAAGTCTTTTTCTATTGTGATATCCCCAGACTTCCTRCACCTATATCTTTTKCATKTTTCGCACTCCGCACATGTATATCGCATGCACAGTCATGACTTCACTTCTTTTATTTTCAACCCTTGTGAGCACAATTAATGGTTGATGCTCAYGCATTTGMCACTTCTACAATTTGGAATTTCCAATAGTTCTACACCAACCACTCTAACAAGCCACGYAATTTTCACGATAACYGAGTCATTTATGACACCTTGATTTGYCACGATTTACAAAAAATGGAAGTTATTTACCACTAGTGAAAAGTAAATGTTTCTCTTTTCTATGACATGCTTAGTGGTCTTCATTTGTGGTTCATCGTATTCTGTAAGTAAACTACATGTGAAAACAAGATCTTAGTAAAATCACCACAACCATATCTATTGCAATTCTCGCCCTCTATAAACGCAATAGTTTTACAACACAGATTCTAACAAGCCACATAATTTGCACTATAACCGAAGCATTTATGATAGCATGATTTTCTTTGATTTACCAAGAAAGAACAATGATTAGGTAATAAGACTCATGTGATGTAAATGTTCCTCTTTTCTATGACCTACTGTAACATCCTGCTCTTGCGTGCACTGAGCAGACTTATTCTTTGAGGAAACTTGCGTGAAAGTGATCCAGGTCTTTATACTATTGGCTGTTTTAATTATGATAATGAGATATGGTGGAATTGATGATATGTTATTTGGTTTTATTTACATCGACAGGTGCTATTGACT
The DNA here is from genome assembly GCA_009831015.1 of Picea engelmannii. Classification (NCBI taxonomy): domain Eukaryota; kingdom Viridiplantae; phylum Streptophyta; class Pinopsida; order Pinales; family Pinaceae; genus Picea; species Picea engelmannii. Next base: position 76,391 of record ML819740.1, on the reverse strand, counting down.
CAGTTCCCCTGAGTGTGTAAGACTCTGGACGTTGAGGATGTCGAGGCATCAATGAAACTCCTTGGACTTCGGATCGAGTCAGGGAGTGGAATGTTAGGGTTTGAATGTTGTTGATGTGACATATGTACATATGATTAGATATTATGATGTTGATTGTATTGATGACATGATTCGTTGATGGGTGCATGCTAATGATATCTTGCCGACCAGACTCACATTTGGAGTAAAGGGGTCACGTACGGCAACCATAGACATTGAGGGAGAGGTGTGGCAACATCCCGGCCACAACCTACTAGCACTCCCACCATGGCTCAAACTGTAGGTTAATGATTACCTGGTTCGAGAGACCCGTGATGCCATGAGGGCAGACTATGATAGTCGCCAATGATGATTTTAAGGGGCGTGCATTAAGGCAGGGTCCTTATTCTTCATAGGCCCTTAGTATCCCACAAGATCACCTAACAGAGTATTGACTCTAGGGGTTTGACGTCTACCAAATTCAGTCAAGAGGTGAGTGGCACCCTTGGAGCACGTAGTGCGTCTTGAAGGGCACGTCGCGCAAATAAAATGAAAGGAGGTGAGTGGCACCCTTAGAGAACATAGTGCGTCCTCAAGGGCACATCGCAATTTTATCTATGGTAAGTTAATAAACCTAGTGCCTCAAAAACTATGCCTCCTTAGTACTTGGTCGGCCTTAAAATGAATGATGTGATAAGTAAAGTTTAATAACAATTTTTGCCCTTAAGAAATGTCTCCAAGCATAGTGGATTGAAAACCTAGGTCTGAGTAGAACCTTAGAATAACAAAAACTAATTAGACATGTAGACAAGAAGGGGGTAAAGAAAATTCAAGAATTAATAATTAAAGTGGAAATTTTAATAAAGGTTTAATTAATAAAAGGGGTAATTGGTTGTTTTTGTCTAAACCTACTAATTTTGAACTTAGTTATAAAAAGGGGAAACTTAAAGAAAAAGGGGAAACTTAAAGAAAGGGGGGAAAACTAAAGAAAAAGGGAAACTTAAAGAAAAAAAGGAATGTCTAACTTAGTAAGGAATCTAGCCTTTCGAACTCTCTATTTATGAACTCAACTAGGATTTAAGGGGTAAGTAATTTAAGAATTGTAAGGGAATTTTGGGACACCGAGGAGCATTTTTAGGAATGCTTTTAGGTGGCTGAGGAAAATAGGTTAATTTAATTAATAAATAAAATTGATTTTCTGGTGCAACTAGGGGATCAGACAACATGTGTACGGGGGAGGTTTTTCTTAATTAATTAAATGAAAAAAGAATCTAATGAGGGTTTGGGAAACTAATCACTTGAAAAATATATAAAAGGGATGGTGGAGGAGTATGGATTAGATCTAGCTTGCGTAAGTTTACGCTGCCAAAATTTTATCTTGGTTGAATTTTCTCTTTGGGAGTTGGGATACCCAGCTTGGGTAACGAGTGGTAGCTCAACCTTGAGAGGCAAGCTGGGAGATAGCATTCTTTGGTATCACGTGTGTGGCCCCTTTGCGGTTTAGTGGACTCAGGGGGAAGAAGAGTACCTCTAGCATTGTTTGGGAGGTACCGGTGAGGTCTCATTGGTTGGCAAGCCGGAGCTAGACGGAGGGTGCGCGGGACAGTGACTACGGGTCTTTGCATTTGGCTACGGTACACATGTGTATATGAATTTTTGTAACATCGAAGCATGCACGCGTAGATGGTGTTAAAAGAAAAAGACTTGTTTATTTTCTACATATGAATATTTATCTGGGTGATAACGCACATGTGTGATTTGTTGAAAGATAGCTATATTTTGTTTTTGCGGCTTCTTGTTTCCGTAGTATGTAGTTACTATTGGATGCTTGGGTTCATTGTGTTTTTAATTGAATTTATGGTCTCAACGTCCTTGTGTGCTATTGAACTTTATGAGAAAGGGGTGTGGAACTCTTGAGTGTGAGGGACTCATGGGCTTCATGTTGTCCCTATTTTTGTCGACAAATTCTAATCCGTCGAAGAGCCTCCTGCTAGTAATGGGATTTTGTTAGAAATTTTGCTATTGTATAAGTTGTAACGCCACTATTTTATGGTGGTGATGTTTTTCATCGCTCTGTGCACATAGTGAAATATATACGAGTTTGATGCAATTCAAATCATGTTTTATTTACTGTTGTATCATCACTATGTGCATGTAGTGAGATGTATATGAGCTTAATGTAATTAGATTCATATTTTATTCATTGATGTTTATCATCGCTCGGTGCATGTAAGGAAATGATTATGAGGATATTACATTTGATTCATCGCTCTGTGCATGTAAGGAAATGATTTTGAGGCTATTACATTCGATTTTGTTTTTTCACTAACATTATCATCGCCCTGTGCATGTTTTAATGTAAATAAGAGATTTTTTTTAAATCGTTGTGTTCTTCATAGTGGTATACTCGCTTGTGCACTTGGTGATTTTAAATTGAGGGTTTAAGACGAATATTAACCCCGTAGCAGGTTGAGCATTCGACTAAGCATCTGTCGTTTACCTTGATCCAACAACAGCTTACGTATCCATATAAGGGAACCACAGTTAGCAGTGTTACCAGTAGCAAAGGCCATATAACCTTATCCTGTAGCAGAACCGGTACTATTTCTAGCTTAAGCCGTAAATCTAGTAGGATCACCTGTACCAATTTCAGTAATTTTTCTGAGTGTGATCCAGATCCTCCAAACTGCGATTTCCGTCCATTGGTTCCACCTCTTGTTTATGTAGGGTCTGAACCGACCTTTTTGAATTATAGTTCCTTCACGCAGGAACTCCATAAGTAGCTCGGTCCAATGCGTTGCAAGCTCCTTTCTCCCTGTCTCCTTAATAATAGTTCATGTATTATTTAATAAAGGGCTCAAATTTGATAAACTGATTCTGCGAATCATTTAATTTATGTCGATGACTGCCAATCTTGAGTGTTAGTAGGTGACACTTTCACACTTTTCTTCTCACCATGGACAACGTGCTCACTGTTCAGCGTGATTCCTATTTTTATGCTTTAATATTTCACCTTCTCTGGTATATGAATTTACGATGACCATAATCATGGTTCTGTAGCCATGGAATGTTTGAAATTGTGTGAATTAATGCAACGATTTTCACCTTCACCTGTTCCTATCTCCTGGCGTTAATTCAAATTTCGAAGTGACCCAAGCCCCAGGCATTTTGAATTATTCTAGTTACCACTTCAACACATATTTATGTATGTCCTATCAATTTCATTCTAGATCCTTTCCCTCCTCTCGATCGTTAATAGAAACGATGACCTTGGTAAATTTATGATGGTGAATTTATGTTGCCAGTGGAAGTTTCCCATTGTATTATACAGTTTCTCATTAATTAACACCTTGGAAATTTTATAAACAGATTTATTGTCGTAAAGAGGGATGCAGTGATGACAGTTGTGATTAACACAATTGTCGTGCCCATTTTATTCATGATTTATCAGTCTTATAATAATTTAATAAAGATTAATAGTTTTGGTTGTTTTAATTAGTTGGCATCAACTCTCATGGTTTCTTTATTAACTGTGAATATTGTGGGTATAAAACAGTTTAAGCGTGTAACAGTTTTAATAGTCTATCTGTTTATTAAGTTCAGTTCTAATTTCTTTATAACAGTTTATTTGTGGAATAAATATATCTTTTATTGCCTTTACAACAGGGAATTAATAGGACTTGTGATTATATTTATGAGTTTCCTTTTTCAGTAAATGATGTAGGGGTTGTAAATGAATGGAAGGTAAATGTTTGATTGATAATGGATATGTGCCCTTACTTTAATATGGTGATTGGATACTTATGATGTGTATTATTCTTGATGACGATAAATACAAATGAGTTACTTCTAGTCTCATAGTCAATTTAAATATATGGAAGTTAGTCACTCTGTATCCATTTTTGCTTGATTATTTAGAGCACCTTCATCTAATGGCATCATATATTGTGTGTCAGTGCCATTTGGATTTTAGGCATGTTGGATTTTATGTTGGGTTGTAGGTTTATAATTTTTTGGTTTGCGCGTCGGTCCCTTGCGCTCTTGTCGCAAAGTGGCAACGTGGTACCTTATGAATGGATCATTGCGCGTGTTGATCGATAAGCGTACATGAGGCCTAGCTTAGGGTTTTGTGCCTCTCTATGTGGATGAAGTTATTTTGTAAGTAAGGATTGTTATTGTTTATAATCTTAATGTTATTGTCACCCACTTGCCGGGAAGGTTCTAGTTACTAGTCGTTAAAGATTTTGTGTTGGATTGATTGAGGTTGTCTTTAGTTTAGTAGGCGTGATCTTTCATGTGTCGGGTGGGATGTAGACACATCCTTGTTCCTCGGAACAATCGCTAGCCTTGAGACCTTAAATGGTCAAAATCGATGGGAACCTAAGCTTGAGCATTGCTTATGTGTCCTGGAGGTCCTAAACTTGCAGGGTAGGATGGGCGGGTAGTCATTTTATTTTTGCTAATTGATTTTCATTGTTTCATCAAACTGCATGATGTGATAGTATGCTATGCTGTTATGTTATTTCTTTCCCGAATTGTGTGCATTATGTTCATCGTCATTGAGTTACGTTGATTGACTGTTGTTGTTGTTACTTCCCTTCTTTAAAAAAAATAAAAATAAAAATTTACACTTGTTATGCGTCGCAGGTTGTCATAACGACACAGGGTTGTTTCATATGGTATCTGAGTCAGTTCGACCCGACTTGGGATCACTACGACTTCTGTTGATTAGATTTTTTATTATAATGTTTCTAATCAAAGTGATTTCTATTCATGCAGGTAATCAGGGTTGGAGGACGGTGCAAAGGCAGACAACAGGGTGCCAGGGGAGGAGGCGCGACGCCCCTTGTAGCATCCACACCCGAGGGGTCTAACCCCCAGGGAGATGAACAGGTTGTCGGGAAGGAACACATAGTTGTGGGTGATGTGGTTGGGTTGATGAGGTCCTTTCAGTGGATGTCTAAGGAATTGATCAGCCGATTGGATAGAGATGAGGCCAGGGTGCTAGCACCCCCTAAGGGTCCACTGCACACTCTGGTCGGTACTGGTAGCATTCACCATGAACTTGAGAAGTTCAAATTTCCTGAGTTATTTAGTGCCCTGGATGATGTAGTCACTGAGACATGGTTGGATAATATGGCGATATGATTTGCACTTTGTGACTATACCTCCAACATGAAGGTCTGCATGGCAGTATTTCAACTGAAGGGGAGCGTTCTTCTATGGTGGAATACACTCTTGCCACAATTGAACATGGAAGTCAAAGACGTGTCATGGGAACTATTCGAGGAACGATTCCGAGAGAGGTATCTATCTGAGGAATTCATTGAGCGTCAGCTCAATGTGTTCAACGCCTTGTGACAGGGCGGTCGTACAGTGCCTGAGTACGAGGCTTGTTTCATGGAGATGCTTTGGTATGCTCTGCACATGAATATTGAGAAACTTAAGGTCAACAAGTTCATGTTCATCCTTAACGTCAACATTCGTGAAAAGGTGAGGATTTTTATGCCTCAAACCTTGCATGGTGTTGTCCAAAAGGCCCTCATAATAGAGGAGGATCTTATCCACGGGGGTCAGAGCAGGACTCCAGTGAGACCTACATGACAGGTGTCATATGGTGTGCAACAACATCAGAGACCAACTAAACATTCACCGAGATATCGTGGAATAAAGAGAGGATCCACTTTCACTATACCTCAACAATCAACACCTCAGCAGTGAACTCCTTACCAAGGACCACAACACCAACAACAATGTCTACCACAACAACAACAGTTTAGGCCTATTCAACATAACAGACCAGGGTTTCAGTTCGGTGGGTCGTTAGCTTCTACTTCAAGTACCAGGAGTACTGGACTGAAGAAAGGGTGTTGGACATGTGGAGAGCCACATTACCAGCATGATTTCCCAATGAAGAGAACCATAGCATCTGTATCAGTCGGACCCACTACCATGGGAGATTTTGGAAAGGCCCATCGGATTCACCCAGTGGTGAATAACCACAAGGAAAAGAACCGGTAGACTATGCTCAAGGTGTCATGTACCGTCATTGACCAGGCCCTTCGTATTTTAATAGATCTAGGTGACACATACATTTGTATTTCTAGTGCATCACTAAAAATATTTAAGGTAAAGGCAATCGAACAGGATGAGTTTATATTTGTAGAAATGGCTTCGGGAGACAAACATAAGGTTGGAGGGAAGTTTATGGGATGTAGCCTTAACCTGGGAGAGTTTTCCGCTAGGGCCAACCTGTACGTCACGATCTTAGGGTCTTATGACGTCGTGATCAGTATGGACTGGTTGGAATCAAATGAGGTGATACTCAACTGTAAGAAAAAACAATTGAGTTTGGTTGATGATGAGGGACAGAGACGCATAATTGTAGGTCAGAACCAAGGAGTTTCCTTGAGGTTAATCTCTTCCTTGCAACTATGGAAGACCATGTGCAAGGGATGTAAGCTATATGTGATCCTTGCGTTAAACAAAAAGGGTATAGTGGAAGGTATAGAAAACCTTCCGGTTGTGTGAGAGTTTGCAGACATATTCCCTGAGGAATTACATGGGATGTTGCCGAAGAGGGAATTGGAATTTACCATCGACCTAAAACTAGGAAGCGAACTGATAGCAAGAATGCCTTATCGGATGTCGACCGCTGAGTTACAAGAGTTTAAAATGCAACTGAAGGAGTTGTTGGACCTAGGACTTATACATGTAAGTGTGTCACCGTGGCGTGCGTCTGTTATTTTCATACATAAGAAGGATGGGTCATGGAGACTCTGCATTGACTACCATCAATTGAACAATGAAACGATTAAGAATCAGTATCTGTTGGCAAGGATTGATGATCTGTTTGATCAGATGAAAGGCGCGATGACGTTTTCAAATGTCGACTTGATATCAGGGTATCACCAGCTACGTATCAAGAAGGATGACATCCCTAAGACCACTTTTAAGACGAGGTTTGGACATTATGAGTTTATTTTTTTACCGTTTGGACTAACGAGCACCCCTAGGGAATTTATGAGTTTGATGAACGGGGTGTTCCATGAATACTTGGACAAGTTCGTCCAAGTATTCATTGATGATACTTTGATATATTCTCAGAAGATGAAGGGGCATTACGAGCACTTGCACTTGGTACTACAGTGTCTACTAGAGAACAAATTGTATTGGAAACGGTCTAAATGCTCATTTTATCAATTGAAGATTCTCTACTTAGGACATGTCATCTTCGGCAAAGGTATCGTTGTGGATCTTGCAAAGGTAAATCATATTATGGAATGGCCTGCGCTGACGAATTTCCCAAAAGTACGTAGCTTCTTGGATTTAGCAGGATACTATTGACGGTTCGTCGAGGGATTTTTGAAGATAGAAAATCCTATTATGGAATTACAGAAGAAGAACAAGAAATTTTTTTGGACTGAGAAATGCATAGAGTTATTTTGGAGGCTCAAGAAGCTGTTGACAACAACATCGATACTAAAGGTCCCTGACGTGGACGAGGAATTCTTGGTATGCATTGATGCATCCAAGGACAACTTATGCAAAGTCTTGATGCAAGACAGTCGAGTGATCGTTTACCTCTCGAGAAAGTTGAGAAGGCATGAGGAGAACTATGGGATGCACGATTTGGAGTTGTTAGCATTGTTTATACCTTGAGAGTTTGGCGAAACTACCTTATTGGACAAAAATTCGAACTAAAAATGGACCACTGTGGTCTACAACACATCTTTACACAAAGCGACTTGAACGCGCGACAACGACGTTGGTCAAAATTGCTTAGCGGGTACGATTTTGAGATTAAATACATAAAAGAAATAGTGAACAGAGTTGTTGATGTGTTGAGTTGGATACCACGCATATTTTTAGTGATGCCTCTTTAGATGAATCTATGTGAAAGGATTCTAACTTTACAGCGTGATGATGATTGGTACAAGGAGGTCAAGTATTTTATCGGACAAAACACAATGATGATACCAAAATTTAAGGGTTTTACTGTGGATAACGACGGACTATTGATATTTAAAAATCAAATTTAGATATCACCCAACGACGTGTTGTGGAGTTTGATACTAAACGAGGCTCATAGAACAGTTTACATGGCTCACCCTGGAGTCACGAAGATGAGGGCATACCTTAAACCCTTATTCTTCTAGAAATGAATGAAGGCAGACATAGTCAACTATGTGGCAAGATGTCTACAATGTTAGCAGGTGAAGGCTGAACATAGACATCCAACAGGATTACTACAGCCACACGCTATTCCAAAATCTAAATGGGAAGTCATTTCAATGGATTTCATTGTTGGATTACCACTGATAGCGAGGAGACACGACTTGATTTTTTGGGTAGTCGACACTCTAATGAAGAGTGCTCATTTTATTCCTATGCGTACAATGTATCAGACACCTGAAATAGCTATATTTTTCATTAGTGATGTTGTAAGGTTTCATGGCATGCCTAAGAGGATTATATCCGATCGAGGATCGGTGTTTACAGGATGATTTTGGACTAGTTTCCAAGAGGCTTTGGGAACCCAACTTAACTTTAGTACCACATATCACCAGAAGACAAACGGGAAGACTGAACGAAAAAACCAAATCTTGGAGGACGTGTTGCATATGTACATGATGGACCAACAGAAGCATTGGGAAGAATTATTGCCACTGGTAGAATTTGTGTATAACAACAGTTATCAAAGCACCATTAAGATGGCACCTTTCGAGTTTCTTTACGGGCGACCGTGTCAGATGCCTTTGAGTTGGGATCATCTTGAGGATAGGGTCCTTGTGGGACCAGAAGTGATCCAAGAAGTGGAAGATCAAATGAAAACAATAATACAAAGGATGAAGGAAGCACATGATAGACAGAAGAGTTATACCGATGCGCGTCGTGTCGACCATAGTTATGAAGTTGGCGATCGAGTCTTCTTACGGGTGAAACCGCATAAGAGTTTGATCAAGTTTGGAAAGGGTGAAAAACTCTCTCCTAGGTTCATGGGACCCTTCGTGATTGTGGAAAAGAAGAGGCATGTGGCCTATCGACTAGCCTTGCCTGATTCTTTGAGGCATATGCATGATGTTTTTCACGTATCTGTTTTGAGACATTATGTTAGTGATCCTACACATGTTATTGACAGGATTTCCTTGCAGATATCAAACAAGGGTGCTCTCACGGCGGAGCCAATCCGCATATTGGACGATCACATTCAATAGCTACGATGTCAAACAATATATCATGTCAAGGTCCAGTGGGACAACTATAGTCCACACTCAGTGACCTAGGAGGACGCATATGATATGCGTCGATAGTTTCCATTTTTGTTTGATAGCTAGACATATGATACTATGATACACTTTATTTCGTAACATACATACTATGAAACTTCGGGACGAAGTTTAAAACAAGATGTGGTGTATGTAACATCCCGCTCTTGTGCGTACTAAGCAGAGTTATTCTTTGAGGACACTTGCGTGCAAGTGATCTGCGTCTTTATACTATTCATTGTTTTAATTATGATTATCAGATATGGTGGATTTGATGATATGTTATTTTTTTGTATTTACATCGACAGGTGATATTGACTGGGTTCCCCTGAGTGTGCAAGACTTTGAATGTTGAGGATGCCTAGGAATCGATGAAACTCCTTGGACTCTAGATCGAGTCAGGGAGTGGAATGTTAGGGTTTGAATGTTGTTGATGTGACATATGTTCATATGATTAGATATTATGACATTGATTGTATTGATTACATGATTCATTGATGGGTGCATGTTGGCACATGGGCAGACCCAGGGTTCAATGCTACAACAATGCAACAAAAAAACCCTAACTACCAGCCCTTTCGACAACACCTGCGAAGAAGATGAAGTCTCACTCAAGGTAGAGGCAGGGGTGGTTGTAGGACTGAGGTGTCTGCAACCTTAGCTGGGACACATATCTTTGATTGTAATACTTAACAGAGCACTTAGTACCAACAGTTAATCAATATTTAATGACTATTCTAGTGCACAGATAAAATAGAGCATCACATCATTCACCCAGATCTGATGTATCTAAGCACTTATCATAAAGAGGTAGATTAAATATAGCATATTCAAGCACTGAGCACATTCACATAGGTCAGATCTACATCCATATACATCATTAGAACAAAGCATAAGTAGATCTATCTATCTATATCAAACAACTTTAGCAAGTAAAGACATAAACATGTCAAGACATCGCACAAAGAAGGACAATACAAAATTTACGTGGTTCACCCCCACCTTGGAGCTACGTCCACCAACTCTTCTTATTTATTGTCTTTAGTCAATCAGTTACATGTACAGAGCCACAAAATCCTACTCTGCATAGGACAGGAGATATGCACGCACCTCGCAATATCTGCCTTCCCCGAGCTAGATTACAACACTAAGCCTTCTACAATCACTTTCACTCAGCTTTGAAAGCTTCACACAGTATGCACAGAGCTCTTACAATCCTTCAATCACATAGATCTATCACTTATTCATCTGTCTAACATCACATAGATGTATTCTCTATATCTATCCTTACATTGCCTAGACATCTATATATACATTACAAAATAGGCCTAAACATGGGTAAACCCATGGGCCGACATCCCATACCCGTTATATAATCCCAAATCCCAAAAAGGACCCAAAAAATGGGTCGAGATCCAATGATCTTTGATCCATCTTGCGCTCCTCCTTCGATAGGCTGTCGAAGTCCCAAAATAGGTCAAACTTGACCAAATATCTCTCAAAACTTGGTCAAGGGAAAACAGACCCCCAACACTCACCCGTGACTTGTCCCGAGTCACTCTGATCTGGGTAGTTCTGCTTTGAAAGCCTCGATCTTGGATCGAGCTTCTTCAACTTCTTGTTGTTCCATGGCATCTTGTGCAGTGAAATCTTGGATGACTACCTCATTAACAGGCCCCTCCAGGCATTGTTCAACTACAATAACAACTTGCTCCAGTTATGCTCCTTGGCCTTCTACCTTTGTGAACAATTGGTAGGCCTTATCTTGTATAGGTTCGAGTCTCTGAGTTACTTCCATAACTCTGCTCTGGATAATGTGCATCTATTGTTGGGTGATGCATTGCTCTTGGGAGCGCTTCATTCTTTCCACAGCTGACAGAGGCTTCAACTGTGCCTGTATTATTTCGGCTTGAGAATTCGCCTCTTGGAGTTGCAACTCCAGTGCCTTTAGTTATGGATTCTCTGTGAGTTGCTCATAGGTCTGGGTACTACAATCAGTAAGTTGCTTACATTCAAGAGTAAGGGCTTTTATTCTCTCAATTGTGCTTCAAGTAGTTGTTGCTCTTTGGTCCCTTACATCCTATTGGAGCTCTAAGTCTACTATGCATTGTTGTAACTATTGGATAGCTTCTGCAATCTGTTCCACTTGTTGCGTAACTCGATCATATGCCTTTATTTTGACGACTGTCACAGAGCGAAGTGCTCTGCTGACTGCTTCTTTTACTTCAAGTTGCTATGTGAGAAACTATTCTTTTCCTTGCTTCATCTGTGCTTTTTCTTCATCAAACTTCTCTTGGAGATCAATCTTTTCCTGTTCTACAACTTGGCATTGTTCGACAAGTACTCCTTATACTTGTGTCAAAGCCTGGGTGGCTTGGTCGATTTCTTCCTATGCTCATCGAAGGCGAGCTTTGACTGTATCAGCTAGTCGGTGGAGTTGGGTTGGTGCATCTCCCAACTCTGGTTCTCCCAGCGTAGTGGAGACTACGCGACTAGACTGAAGGGCCTGTTGTACCCCTCGAAGTTTGAATTCAATCCTATCATACATTTCTTCTTGCTTGGTCATTTATTTCTCTGCAATTTACAGCGAGGCGTCATTCAGGGCTCTGATGATGAAATCAAAATCATCGGAGGTGAGGACGGTCTACATCTTGGTCATGGTGGCTTTTGACTTCTTTCAGGAAGAAGGTTTCGAGGGGGAAACCTTTCTCTTCTTTGAGGGGTCCTCCTTGTCTATGGACGGTGTTACTTCGTTGGGCCTCTATTCAGCTTCAACGTCATCACCACCCCCTTGGTTAGGTGACATGGAATCAGTCTTCATTGAGGTGCTACTTAATTTTTGGACCTCCTTAGTCTTCTTCTGTCGGCTAGTTCTGGATGTATTCTTTTTTTTATGGGTGTCCTCCGGGATGTCATTATCATATATCTCTATGGGGTTGGTGGGGATAAGGAGGTTAGCAGACCATTCCTTAGTGATTTCCTCCAGGTATTCTTCTGTAAGCCTATAATATGTCCAGAGTTTCTCTTTATGTTCATCTACCCATGTTGTAATGTAAGTGAAGTGTTGATCTTCACTGAACTTCATCAGTGATTAGAACCTTTGTAATGATTTTGGAGTCATGCGAGGCTCAAATTTGATGGCTCTCTTCAATTGAAGGTAGTATGTATGAAACACAACATTCAACTGCCAATGTTTATTCATATCTGTTGAATACCACAGGGTAGCGAACTTCGCGGCAAGTGGTTCGAACAACTCTATGTCTAGGAAGGTTGCTCCTTCCGACATCTCCCAGGAAACAAATGCAATTAAGACCACGAGCCAACTGAAATGGAATTCGTAACCCTAGTCCTGAGCTTCTCAGAAATCAAGTTCCAACTGGTTAACTAGGTACTTCGCCCAGTTCATCTGTAGGCCTTCCACGCACTTCCCTGCGAGGTCAACAACAAAGTCGGTGACCTGTGTAGGTCGGTTCTTTATTACTAACTTCCCAACTATTAGTTGACATGTGAGGCACACTGCACCACTCTGAATGGGAGCTACCTTGTATCCTCTTATTCCCTTCTACCTATCCTTTATCTTATCTGCAAGTGCGCGATCTATGACTTTTCCTGGATAAAAGTCCTACAGGCCAAGTCCTTGCATCCTCAGACCTGCGATCCTACAGATCAATGTCCGGTAAACTATAATGCAGTGGTAGAGCCATAAGTAGCCACCATGGTAACACGATAGTAGTATCTTGACACAAGCATTGACTTTCTGGTGTCTTCTGAAGTGTGGGATTTTCATGACGTTCAGCAAGGTGGACTGTGCGAGGTTCATTGTCCACGACTGGGGGATGATATTCGAATTATTTCCTTTAGTTCTAGTCAGGTACTTGTATGGGGAGAGCATGCCATAGATCTTGCGATATCTGAGGTTGAAGTCTCTAAACTTTAGTGCTGTGATCTTGTCCTGGTCTGTTCGAACTACGTTTATCCCCTTCTGGAGGTACACAGTAATTATGGTGTACTAAAAATCACGTGGTACACTATCGCGATTCACCGCGCCAGCCAGAGGCAGGATGTAATCGGGCAGTATGGTTGGAATTAGTTTTTCATTCATGACGTTGTCTTTATGCTTGGTTCTCTTTTCTGCTAATGGTCGGGATGTCCTGCTCTGCGAGTAGTCGACGGAGAGGATTGCACCATTCTCATCGATGAAGCTTGTACACCTACAAACATCGCCATGACTCTTTCAGTGATGAGGTCGATTAGAACTTCATCAAAAACTTTCTTTGTAGCGCTGAACTCGACCGACATACATGCTCAGGATTGAAAATCTTGGTTTCAGGGAGTAACTTAGACACGACAATACGATAAAGGGCAATAACGCAATGAGCACTGTGTAAAATAAGAAAGCTTGTGGGCTCAGATTCACAGTTAGCAAAAGTGTTCTCGGGGCATGGTGTGAAGGGATAAATAGATAACCTGGCAACAAATCTCTTGCAACAAGCAAGAAGCCTTCATTAACTCTGTTATGTCTGTTACGACGCGGTCCAATGGTCTGGTGGAAAGCCATAAATTCCGTTTGACCCGTTTGGAGGGTCAGCCGAATGGTTATATTAGTCCCAACGACTATATTTCTTCTCCATGGTGAAGTGTCATGTGACGTTGTTCTGTTATCCCGGTGAAGTTCCAACTTTGAAAATTTTCCATCTGCGAGGTTCCTTCTAGAACCTTTTGTAAATTTTCGATCTTAGCTCTCTTCTTACTTAGATTTCTATCCTTCTTTCCAGTGAGCTTCATCTCGGTATGCCTTTTTCCTTTCTGATTCTTATTTTCTTGTGGCATAGTTACTTCACACTGTTGAGATTCTTTCCTAAGATTCGAGGGTGATGCTTCTTCTTTATCTGGAATAGGTACTTCAATCTTCTGTGGGTGTTCTAGTGTTCTTGCAACTTCGACATCCGATTCTCTGGTGTTAAATAGCTTCGATCTGTTCTTTTGTTCTTCAATCAAGAGTGCGATCCTTGTAGTCATAAAATATTTTAACTCTTGCTTCTTCGACTCTAGAACTTCTTCTTCTTCTTTGTTTCTGGTTTGATTTTTTTCAACCCAAGTTTTTCCTAGTAATATGATAAATGGGGCGTTGTTCTCAATAAATTTAATAATCTCAAAATCTTCCTCTGTCGAAGTTCCATTGGCATGCATATAAATCCTAGTGAGCTTTCCACATAGGTTTATTAGTTTTCCTCTAAATATCCCTATTCCTACCGATGAAGGATTCATAATAGGCTTCCCTAAAAGTTCCCAAGTTCTTTCTATCATGATATTCACCTGTGTTTCCTCATCTAGAACACAGTCAATGACGAAGTCTCCTATTCTTGCTTCAAGGCATTCTTTTTCTTTGAAGATCTATGATAAGCTGACATGTCGGTGGTCATTCAGGGTTTCTCTTATCTGCAACAATGCTTTCTCTGATTCTTTTTGGGGTTCTTCCATTTGTAGATCTGCCTTAATGTTTTCTTGTCCCATGTTCATTCCTTCAATCTTAGCAATTAGTTTAGGGCAATCCAATACTTTGTGGTCCATAGCTTTGCAACAGAGACAACTAGGTCTTCTCACAGGGCATTCCTTAGCAATATGTCATAGTTTTCTGCAACTGTAACAGAGGGTTAATCCTCTCTTTCTTTTAAATGATCCCCAACTCTTTCTGTATTGTGCGCTAGGATCATAGTAGCTAACTTGCAAACAGGTCTTTCTAGGATCGTGCATCCACTTGTTAGTCCAAACATTCTTTCTATGCATAGGTATAACATATCTTTCACTATTCTTATCAGATCTATGCATATCAAACCTTCTTTCATCTATTAGGGACCTAGTTTTCAAGCTAGGACAGAATCTATCAACCCTACCTAGATCCATACTTTTGAAACAAAAATTTCCATTTATCTTACTTCTACAAAGCACAAAACCTTCAGATCTAGAAATTTTCACTATTCTTACCTTTATCAGAGCATAGAGCTTGTAGATCTTACCTTTTTAAGAAAGATTTCTTACTTTTACTTTTCTTGAAGCACAAAGTTTTCAGATATTACCTCTTTTCTTTAGATTTGACCTCTTTTCTTTATATCTGACCTCTTTTTCTTTAGATCTGGCCTCTTTTCTTTAGATCTAACCTCTTTTATTTAGCATAGAGCTTTATAAATCAAGTAGAATACTGTGCACTAGAGCGACAAATCTATGCACAAAGATTCCACAATTTTAGGTCAGATCTTTGCACAAGGCTTCTTCTTTCTTAGTTCCCAGCAATCACAGTTTCAAGTCTTGGCAATGGAACCATTTGTTGGCACATGGGCAGACCCAGGTTTCAATACTACAACAACGCACCAACAAAACCCTAACTACCGGCCCTTTAGGAAACACCTATGAAGAAGATGAAGTCTCACCCGAGGTAGAGGTAGGGGTGGTTGGAGGACTCAGGTGTCTGCAACCTTAGCTGGGACATAGATCTATGATTGTAATACTTAATAGAGCACTTAGCACCGAAATTTCATCAATATTTAACCAATATTCTAATGCGTAGATAAAACAGAGCATCACATCATTCACTCAGATATGATGTATCTAAGCACTTATCATAAAGAGGTAGATTAAATCTAGCAGATTCAAGCACTAATCACATTCACATAGGTCAGATCTACATTCATATACATCATTAGCGCAAAGAAAAAACAGATCTATCTATCTATATCAAAGTACTTTAGCAAGTAAATACATAAACATATTAAGACATTGCACAAAGCAAAACAACACAACATTTACGTGGTTCACCCCCACCCTAGGCTATGTCCACCAACTTTTATTCTTTGTTGTCTTCAATCAATTAGTTACATGCACAAAGCCACAAAATCCTACTCCACATAGGACAAGAGATCTGCACACACCTCGCCAGATCCGCCTTCCCCGAGCTAGCTTACAACACTAAGCCTTCTACAGTCATTTGCACTCAGCTCTGCAAGCTTCACACAGTATGCACAGATCTCTTACAATCCTTCGATCCCATAGATCTAGCACTTAACCATCTGTCTAACATCACATAGATGTATTCTCTATATCTATCCTTACATTGCCTAGACATCTATATATACATTTCAAAATAGGCCTAAACATGGGTAAACCCATGGGATGACATCCCATACCTGTTACATAATCCCAAATCCCAAAAAGGACCCAAAAAAGGGGTCTAGATCCCGTGATCTCTGCTTTGTCTTGCGCTCCTCCTTCAACAGGCTGTTGAAGTCTCAAAATAGGTCAAACTTGACCAAAGATCTATCAAAACTTGGTCAAGGGCCAACAGTGCAGGCTGACGATAGCTTGTCGACCAGACTCACATTTGGATTAAATGGGTCATGCATGACTATCAGAGACATTGAGGGAGAGGTGTGGCAGCATCCCTTCCACAGCCTACTAGCACTCATGTTATGGCTCAAACTATAGGTTAACGATTACCTAGTTCGAGAGACCTGCGATGTCGTGAGGGAAAACTATGACAGTCGCTCACGATGATTCTAAGGGGTGTGTAATAATTCGGGGTTCTCATTCCTTAGAGGCCCTTAGTCTCCCACAAGATCACCTGACAGAGTATTGACTCCAGGGGTTTGATGTCTACCAAATTCGGTCAAGAGGCGAGTGGCACCCTTGGAGCACGTAGTGCATATTGAAGGGCATGTCGTGCAAACAAAACGAAAGGAGGCAAGTGGCACCCTTGGAGCACGTAGTGCATCCTAAAGGGCACGTCATGATTTTATCTATGGTAAGTTAAAAAACCTAGTGCCTAGAAAAGTATGCCTCCTTAGGACATGGTCGGCCTTAAAATGAATGGTGTGATACGTAAAGTTTAATAACAAAATTTTCCCTTAATAACTATCGCCAAGCCTAGTGAATTGAAAACCTAGGTCTGAGTAGAACCTTAGAACAAAAAAAAATTAATTAGACATGTAAACAAGAAGGGGGTAAAGAAAATTCAAGCATTAATTATTAAAGTGGAAATTTTAATAAAGGTTTAATTAATAAAAGGGGTAATTGGTTGTTTTTGTCTAAACCTGCTAATTCTAAACTTAGTTATAAAAAGAGGAAACTTAAAGAAAAGGGCGAAACCTAATGAAAAAGAGAAACTTAAATAAAAGGGGAAACTTAAAGAAAAAGGGGAATGTCTAACTTAGTAAGGAATCTAGCCTTTGGAAATTTCTATTTATGAACTCAACTAGGATTTAAGTAAGGCGTAAGTCATTTAAGAATTGTAAGGGAATTTTGGGACACCGAGGAGAATTTTTAGGAACGCCTTTAAGTGGGTGAGGAAAATAGGTAAATTTAATTAATAAATAAAATTGATTTTCTAGTGCAACTAGGGGATCGGGCGACAGGTGTACAGGGGAGGCTTTTCTTAATTAATTAAATGAAAAAGGAATCTAATGAGGGTTTGAGAAACTAATCACTTGAAAAATATATAAAAAGAATGGTGGTGGAGGAGTATGGATCAGATCTGGCTTGTGTAAGGTTACACTACCGAAATTTTATCTTGATTGAATTTTCTCTTGTGGGAGTTGGGATACCCAGCTCGGGTAATGAGTGGTAGCTTGACCTTGCGATATGATTTGGGACCTAGCATTCTTTGGTATCGTGTGCGTGGCCCGTTTGTGGCTTAGTGGGCTTAGGGGGAAGAAGAGTACCCCTAGCATTGGCTGGGAGGTATCAGTGAGGTCTCATTGGTTGGCAAGTGGGAGATGGACGAAGGGTGCACTGGACAATGACTGTGGGTTTTAGCATTTGGCTACGGTATGCATGTGTATAATTTGTATTGAATAGTTGTTAAATTCCTACATATGCATTTTTGTAACGTCAAAGCATGTGGCTACGGTACGCATGTGTATAATTTGTATTGAATAGTTGTTAAATTCCTACATATGCATTTTTGTAATGTCAAAGCATGCATACATAGATGGTGTTAAGAGAAAAATATTTGTTTATTTTATACATACGAATATTTATTCGGGCGAGATAATAGATGGATGAGAATGGCGAAAGTCTGCAGAAACCCTAGACCCACGTAAGATCGGAGGTCGAGCACCACCCAAGCAACACCAGTGAGAACATCCACCAGCGCCTGTCCTCAACCTTCGGCCCCCACTGCCACGGGAGTATGGGCACAGAGGGGGGGGGGGGGCAACCCCCCTCATACCGCAATGTTGCGGCTAACGAAAGGTCGAGAACCAGAGTAATATGACCCACCTTCGAGCCGCTGTCGCAAATCCGAGAGAAGATCCTCGCCCGAGAGAAAGGACTCAAAGCGGACATGGAGATAGACGCAGGGACCTCTCAGCCAAAGAAACCTCGAACCTGGGAGCCTGGTAAATGCATCCTGCAAATGGAGAAGCCCCCAAGATATCTTATTAGCTCAACCAGGGTGGGAGAGCACACGTAGTTCATGAGGGAGCACGCACTGATTGGCAAATTTTTAGGGCTCTGGCCGGCAGAAAGAGACCTTAACAAATGGATAAAGCACTGGTGGAACCCCAAAGGGGATTATGAGCTTCAAATTAGCTCCAAGGGTTTCTTCACAATCATTTTTTACAACCTGGAGGACAAAGACAAAATCTTCGAAAATGGGCCGTATTTCTTCAATTCGACAGGGTTGTTTCTCCCCTTCTGGACCAAAAGATTCAGCCCGGATAAGGAGGATTTCACCATGGCTCTGGTCTGGATACGTCTATACTCCCTGCCACAAGAGTTTTGGCTGGAAGAGATCCTAATGGGAATAGGAAATACCTTGGGGCAGTATGTAAAGGCGTCAGAAGCAACAAGGTAGTGAAAGTACACCTGTTATGCCAGGATCTGCGTGTACATGAACATATCCAAAGCACTCCCTGGTATGGTAACCCTTGAATACCAGGATGAGGACTGGAAACAAACTTTGGACTATGAACATATACCGTTCAGATGCCGAAGATGCCATGAGCATGGACACCTTTATCGGGACTGCCCTCTCATCAAGCAAGCCACAAAAGCAAACGACACCATGCAGAAGGATGGCTTCATCAGAGTCACATCGAAAAGGAGAAACCCACCAAAGAAGCCAACTTCAGATCCCAAGCAAAATATAACCACCAAGAACTCTTACGAGATTTTAGAGCAACTACCAGAAGAGGAGGAAGTGCAGGATCCACACAAAAATCCCCAACAGTCGCAAGGGCAAGGTACGCAGCCCAACCCTTCCCCTCACAATGATGAAGCCCACCCGGAGGAAAAAGGTGAGGGCGATGGGGATACACCGATGCAGCTGGATGAGTGAGAGCTGGCAGGAATAGATCTGGAAAAACTGGAGGAGGCTCTAAAACAGAAGAACCTGCAGACCCTCCCGGAAGATCAACTATGCAAGGTACACAAGGTCTTTCTCAACTCCTCAGCAGGGTCCATAGCTCGTCTGGGCATAGCAATGGATCAGAACTCTGCCTCCAAGAAAGTCCTCTGTGAAAACAAGAGAAGGGGAAGGAAGACAATGCACCAACTGATCAAGGAAGCAGGAAACCTCATGATAAACTCTGGGAAGATACACAAGCTCTCGGAGGGATACCTCCACTCATCACCCCCTTCTTAATGATAAAGATTATTACCTGGAACAGAAGAGGAATAAATGGTAGATCCAAGCACCGGATCCTCCGAGACTGCATCATGGCAGAGAAACCAGACATACTGCTGCTCCAAGAAACCAAATGTAAGGGAGCAGAGGCGGATACAATCTTTCAGCGCATATGGAAAGAATGCACTTCCATAACAACAGACTCCATAGGGGCCTCTGGGGGCCTTGCCATCCTATGGAATCCATCTAAAGTGACACTTAGCAAACCCTTTACAACGACAGGCACAATAACTGCTCATTTCACGGTCATGGGCACGAACCAGGAAGGCGCCATCACAAATGTCTACGACCCTCAAGGGAGCCAGGACAAAGACAAATTCATGGAGCGGCTCGAGCTGATTAAGTCCCTGACAACCACCCCAAATTGGATCATAGGAGGTGACTTCAACATGATCCTGACACTAGAGGAAAAATTTGGCAGCATCAAAAGACTCGAACATGACAGTAGTAAGTTCAAAGCCCTCATTGATCATCTAAAATTAATTGACATAGAAAACAACAACGACATCTTCACTTGGTCTAACCGTAGATCAGGCAATCAGCACATTGCCTGTCGACTAGACTGCTTTCTGGTAATGGAAGAACTCATGGAAACAGGCTCACAATTGGAGAGCCTGATCCTACCAAAAGCAGGCTCGGATCACTGGCCCCTAGCACTGCAGTTAGCCTTAGGGGAGCCTCCTAGATATAAGCCTTTCCGCTTCGAAATTTTTTGGTTATCACACCCGGACTTCAAAAGGCTTGCCAAATCCTGGTGGGAACAAGTGGAAGTAAAACAGGGATCATGCATGTACAAGTTTCAACAACGATTAAAAAACTTCAAGCAACAACTAAAGCAATGGAATAAGAGTAGCTTTGGCAACATTCAACAAAGCATACGAATCATAGAAAGCAGGATGGAGTAGATTCAAGAGATCTTCATCTCGGGATCTAGAACTATAGAACTCATGAAGGAAGAGGAATAGCTTCAGGCACAATTAGAGGAGCGAAAGAAGCAGGAGGAAATCTCATGGAAGCAAAAATCCAGAGTGCAGTGGCTTAAAGAAGGGGAAAAAAACACAAAGTTTTTCCACAGAGCCATGATGCACAGGCGACACATCAATAGGATCACCCACTTAGAGGACAACCAAGGCAATCACATCAGGGAACATCAAAATATTGAGGAGGAACTGCTTAGATACTACCAATACCTCCTAAAAGAACCAGAAATAGACATGACAGAGGCAATCAGAAGGGTAACTGAACATATACGAGCTCTAGTAACCTCGGAACAGAATTTGGCCCTAACCAGACCTATTACATAGGAAGAGGTCAACCAAGTAGTCAAGGCTATGCCCACAGGCAAGGCCCCAGGCCCAGACGGATTCACCACGGATTTCTTCCATCACTACTGGGATCTGATCAGGCAGGAAGTATGGGAAGTAGTGGAGGAGTCAAGAGCTTCAGGTCTGGTTCTGCCCGCTCTCAATGCCACCTTCCTCACTCTTATACCGAAAGAAGAGCAATTCACCAATCCCAAACACTTCAGGCCTATCCCCCTTTGCAACGTTATCTATAAAATCATAATGAAGGTCATCACCACCAGACTCAAGCCCATCTTGCCCTTTGTCATCTCCAAGGAGCAGTCAGGCTACATTGAAGGATGCCAAATTATGGAAAGCGTCATCTTGGCTCATGAGATCATACACTCTCTCAAGACTTCCAGAACTCCAGGTATGCTCATTAAACTTGACCTTTCAAAAGATTTCGATTGAGCAAGTTGGCATTACATGAAGGCAGTTCTCACCTCCTTTGGCTTTGATCAAGGCTGGGTAAGTTGGATCTTAAACCTCATCTTTTCAACCTTCTTTTCCATTCTAGTCAATGGTGTGCCTTCCACACCCTTTTCGTCGTCTAGAGGAATCCGGTAAGGGGATCCCCTATCCCCTTTTCTCTTTTTGCTTCTAGTGGAAGGATTGGGTCGTTACATCAAAGCTACAGTCAACGAGGTATCCCTCAAAGGCCTCCCCTTACACAACATTCAGCCTGCACCTTCGCATAGACAATTCGTGGATGACACCCTCCTCTTGAACTCACCCTCTGTCCAGGAAGCTACCAAGCTAAACTCAATACTCTCCGATTTCTCTGAAGCCTTCGGCATGACGCTTAATCTTGACAAATCCAAACTTTACTTCTTCAACACTCCGGTCCCTGTCCAGAGGCATATTTCCAGACTTCTGGGGATACCCAGGAGCTCCCTTCCATCCAACTACCTCGGAGTGCCACTCACAGGAGCAACGGCTTCTTCCATCTCTTGGGACATCCTTCTCCTTTCCATCTCCAACAGACTGTGCAACTGGACCTTTAGACCCCTCAATATAGCATCCAGATTGGTCCTCCTCAAGTCCGTCCTGCAAGCCTTACCCACCTACCTCTTCACCGCTCTGGCGGCTCCCAAGAAAGTCATCAAAGCAATTCGAACCCTGCAGAGAAATTTTCTCTGGCAAGGCCTTCAACCCAACAAAAAATGGGCTCTAGTCAACTGGGACAGGCTCTGCACGCCAAAAAGTTAAGGTGGACTGGGGCTCCGCAAACCTGGCAAACTAAATCAAGTGATGGGAGCTAAAATCTGGTGGAGATGGCTGAAAAATCCCTCAGTAGCTTGGGCTTAACTATGGTAGCGCAAATATGCCCCCCACACCTCAGAAGATCAGCTAATCCACCATAACAATCACATACAAGGCTCCAACATCTGGAATACTGCCTGGCAAAACCACACTTTGGTGCAGAACCACGCCTTCTGGGAACTAAGGGATGGAGGAAATGCGCTCTTCTGGCAAGACTCTTGGCAGCAGCTGAAACCACTGGACTCAATGGAAGAATTACGTGACCTCAAAAGGGCGCTCCATCAAAACACCCCTCCAACGGTCAAGGACCTATGGACTGGACAAATCCAGCAGCAGCAATGGCGCCAATGGAAAATCTCACATCAGGAGCTTGGGATCCCCAAAAATATCAATCTACAGAGCTGGCAAACTCAGGCCACTAACCGGAAAATATTGTACAGAGAAGGATCAGACATATTGAGATGGGGATACACCCCGCTCGGCACCTTCACCGTCAAGGAAGCCTATTTGCTGCAGGGAAACCAACAGGAATAGAGGAGAGAACACATCTGGAGCAAAGTCTGGAATCCTGTTCTCTAGCCTAAGATCTTCACATTCTTGTGGCTAGTAGTGCACAACAGAACCCTGACTTGGGACAACCTACAAAAGAGAGGCCTTATCGGACCATCCTGTTGCGTGCTCTGCTTACAACATGAGGAAACCAAAGAACACCTCTTCAACGACTGTCATTACAGACAAAAGGTCTGGGACTATGGGGCGCAACTAATGCGCAAATCCAGCAGGAGTCGGGGCAGCATCAATGACACAATTGAGAACTGGGACAACATTTCCTTCAACAACCCCATTTTAAACCACATTTGGATGCTATTGCCAGGATTCACCCTCTGGAAAATTTGGAAGGAACGCAACAAGAGAATATTCCACTCCCAATCCTCCCCACCTAAAGCCACTTGGGAGAAAGTCAAATCCCTAATAAAAGAAACAATTAGAAGCAAGCCCTGGATAGAAGAAGATCAAAAGTGCAGCCCAAAGGAGCATAGCATTCTTCAAAATTGGCTGCCCATAACAAGCAATCTACCAAAGCAAAAAGGCAACATGAGCCCACCTGCCAGTCCAACCAAATGGACTCCCCCTCCAGCACATTTCATCAAAGTGAACTTTGATGGAGCCTCCAAAGGCAACCCAGGACCGGCAAGTAATGGGGTAGTGCTCAAGAACTCAGATGGGGTAATCCTGGGCTTGGAAGCCGGCTTCCTTGGAGAAACGACCAACAATGTAGCCGAGCTAACAAGACTCCTGCGAGGACTCCAAACAGCCATCGACAAAGGCCACCACAGGATAATACTCGAAGGCGATTCATAAATCATCATAAGGCTAGCCAAAAAAATTCTGCATGGGTGCAATCCAGAAAGGATCTCACCAAGCTGGAGACTCCATGGCCTGCTAGCAGACTTCAGTCATCACCTTCACTCACATCTCAGTATCATCACTTCCCATGTGAAAAGAGAAGCGAACAAAGTGGCAGACAGATTAGCAAATGAGGCAGTTGAAATGGGCGAGGAACGCTTTTTCTGGGATGGCCTGGGCTCATCAGCTTCAGAGATCCTCACCTCATGTCAAGCTCTGGCCAACAGGGATCTCCACTCCCCAGATGGGGTGACAGGGAGGGCAATGCAACCACGTGGGGGCGAGCCAGGACGCGAAGTTAATACATCCACCGGCTCCCGTCAACTCACCCATTAACGAGCCATGCACACACGCAGGGGAATTCAAGGGCCGAGACCCCTCGCGCAAGTGACGAGTGCCAGCACTGACCAAAGTGGTTTAATGGCGGAAGTGATGGATGAGGTTATAGCTTTGGCCATAGTTTCAGCGTTCATTATACGAGGTGAAAGTCCCAGTAGCAGGATGCCCTCGAACACATAGGCGCACCAGCACCATGGTCGATTTTCTCACATTACACTGGAGTGGTCGCTACTCTTAGTCACCTCACCTATCCCCAGCAATTCGACTCCAACTGAGTGCCTTGGGAGCATTCATTGGGACTGCAACATGCCAAGAATTAGAGGAAAATCGTGACTGGGGGCGGCTTGGTATGCTGCGCAGTCGCACCGTAAAAGAAAGGAAACTTTTGAAAGGGCAATGGCAATGGCTACCAGAAGACGCAGGCAGAAGCCAAGGATGCCTCCGATGGCGATCGTTGAGGAGGAGATCCCGGCAGGAGGTTTAGAAAGTCCGCCTGAGCACACCCTGTTCGTTGTGCCTGAAAATTGGAACCCTCGCCCGTATTTTGGCTCGGCTGGCCCTTCACGGCTGGTAGAAGGCAACACAGGTGATGAGCGACCATACTCACCCTGCTACGTGGAAGAAGAACCTCCCCTCGAGCCCACCAGGGAAGTAGAGGGACTCAACGCGCAGGGAGGAAGAGCGGCCACCAGCGAGGAGCGCGTGGATAGCAATCGCCCAGAGCAGCAACCTTCAACGGACTGGGATTATCTCAATCTCCTCTTTGAGATGAGGAATCTGCTTGAGGACCAGGACTTCCGCATCGCAAGATTAGAGCAGCGGCTCGACATGTTCTTTGCAGCGCACTCAAGAGCCACACCAAAGAAGCAATGCCCAACATGCGCCAGAGCCTACGCCTTTCTTGCAAGATGGAAGCACTCTGCAGTCGATGACACACACCCGGGTTCAGAGGTTATCTGATGTGCAGTCCCAGACTCTGTTTATGGTTCAGTTATTTCAGTTTACGCCTTAGGCAAGATAGATATAAATGTCTTATA
This sequence comes from Picea engelmannii, assembly GCA_009831015.1. Classification (NCBI taxonomy): domain Eukaryota; kingdom Viridiplantae; phylum Streptophyta; class Pinopsida; order Pinales; family Pinaceae; genus Picea; species Picea engelmannii. The sequence goes on along the minus strand of ML819740.1, from coordinate 51,037 downwards.
GCTCAAGATAATAGAACCAGTTTTAGGACTATGTCTGCTCGTCCCGGTTTCCTTCGGGTGGGACGTAGCAGAGACAATTTGGCCAAATTTTGTTTATGCTGCAAAGGGACAGCTGGCATCACCTTATCTGTATTTTGTCTATATTAATACAATAGGTTCCAACCTTTTACTTAAAAAAAAAAATATTTATCCGGGCGATAGCACACATGTGTGATTTGTTGAAAGATAGCTATATTTTGTTTCTATGCCTTCTTGTTTCGCCAATATGTAGTTGTGACTGGAATCTTGGGTTCATTGCATTTTTAATTGAATTTATTCACGGATGTTTATCATCGCTCTGTACATGTAAGGAAATGATTATGAAGCTTTTACATTCGATTCATCACTCTGTGCATGTAAGGAAATGATTATGAGGCTATTACATTCGATTTTGTTTTGTTCACTAACATTACCATCGCCCTGTGCATGTTTTAATGTAAATAAGATTTTTTTTTTAAAACATTGTGTTATTCATAGTGGTATACTCGCATGTGCACTTAATGATATGAAATTGAGGGTTTAAGTCGAAGATTAATCGAGTAGCAGGTTGAGCAGTCGACTACGCATCTGTCATTTACCTTGATCCAACAAAAACTTAAGTATCCATATAAGGGAACCATAGTTAGCAGTGTTACCAGCAACAAAGGCCATGTAACCTTATCCTATAGCAGAACCGGTACTATTTCTAGCTTAAGTCGTAGATCTAGCAGGATCACCTATACTAGTTTCAGTCATTTTCCTGAGTGTGATCCAGATCCTCCTAACTCTGATTTCTGTCCATTGGTTCCACCTCTTGTTTGTGTCGGGTCTAAACCAACCTTTTTGAATTATAGTTCCTTCACGTAGGAACTCCATAAGTAGCTCGGCCCAATGCATCGCAAGCTCCTTTCTCCCCGTCTCCTTAATAATAGTTCCTGCATTATTTAATAAAGGGATCGGATTTGATAAACTGATTCTGCGAATCTTTTAATTTATGTTGATCACTGCCAGTCTTGATCATTAGTAGGTGACACTTTTGCACCTGTCTTCTCAGCACGGACTGCGTGCTCACTGTTCAGCGTGATCCCTGTTTTTATGCTTGAATATTTCACCTTCTCTAATATATGAATTTACGATGGCCATAATCATGGCTCTGTAGCCATGGAAGATTTGAAATTGTGTGAATTAATGCAACTCTTTTCACCTTCACCTGCTCCTATCTCCTGGCATTAATTTAAATTTCGAAGTGACCCGAGCCTCAAGTATTTTGAATTATTCCAGTTACCCCTTCAACCCAGATTTATGTATGTCCTGTCAATTTCATTCCATATCCTTGCCCTCCTCTCGATCGCTAATAGTAACAACGACCTTGGTAAATTTATGTCGGTGAATTTATGTTGCCGGTGGCGGTTTCCCATTGTATTTTGCAGTTCCTGAGGAACTAGTGCCTTGGGAATTTTATAAACAGATTTATTGTTGTAAGGAGGGATGCAGTGATGACAATTGTGATTAACACAACTGTCGTGCCCATTTTATTCATGATTTATCAGTCTTATAATAATTTAATAAAGATTAATAGTTTTTGTTGTTTTAATTAGTTTTCATCAACTTGCATGGTTTCTTTATTAACTGTGAATATTGTGGGTATAAAACAATTTAAGCGTGTAACAATTTTAATAGTCTATCTACTTATTAAGTTCAGTTCTAATTGCTTTATAACAGTTTATTTGTGGAATAAATATATGGCAAATCTTCCCTTCTAATAGATTGATTGTTTTTTATCAGTTTATTAAGTTCAATTGTGATGGAGTTAGCGCTTGCAATATCTTTTATTGCCTTTACAACAAGGAATTAATAGGATTTGTGATTATATTTATGAGTTGTCTTTTTCAGTAAATGTTGTAGGGGTTGTAAATGAATGGAAGGTAAATGTTTTCTTGATAATGGATATGTGCCCTTACTTTTATATGGTGATTGGATACTTATGATGTGTAGTATTCCTGATGACGATAAATAAAAATGAGTTAGTTCTAGACGCGGAGTCAATTTAAATATATCGAAGTTAGTCACTGTGTATCCATTTTTGCTTGATTATTTAGAGTGCCTTCGTCTAATGATGTCATATATCGTGTGTCAGTGCCATTTGGATTTCAGGCACATTGTATTTTATGTTGGGTTGTAGGTTTAGAATTTTTTGGTTTGCGCGTGGGTCCCTTACGCTCTTGTCGCAAAGTGGTGATGTGGTACCTTATGAATTGATCATTGCGAGATTTGATCAACAAGCCCACATGAAGCCTGGCTTAGGGTTTTTCGCCTCTCTATGTGGATGAATTTTTTTTGTATGTAAGGATTGTTCTTGTTTATAATGGTAATGTGATTGTCACTCGCTCACCGGGAAGGTTCTAGTTATTGGTCGTCGAAGCTATTGTGTTGGATGGATTGAGGTTGTCTTTAGATCAGTAGGCGTGATATTGCATGTGTTAGGTGGGATGTAGACACCTCCTTGTTTCTCAAAATAGTCACCAGCCTTGAGACCTTAAATGATCAAAATTGATGGGAACCTGGGCTTGAGCRTTGCTTATGTGTCTTGGAGGTCCTAACCTTGCAGGGTASGACGRGTAGGTAGTCGTTTTATTTTTCCTGATTGATTTTCATTGTTGCATCCAACTGCATGATGTGATAGTATGCTAGGTTGTTATGTTGTATGTTTCCCGAATTTTGTGCATTGTGTACATCATCATTGAGTTRCGTTGATTGATTGACTGTTGTTGTTGTTACTTCCTTGCTTTAAAAAWWAAAAATAAAAATTTGCACTTGTGATGCGTCAYGGGTTGTCGTAACGACRTGGGGTTGTTTCACCTACATAATGGTTCCTATTAATGATTACSTGTGTTTCAAACATAGTTCATATGCATGGAAAGGACTTTCTGGTCAATACACGCCATGTAGTTAGCTTTAAGGAAATTGGATCTCGCTGATATACTATTCACAAGGTTCACCTATACCAAATTTAATTAAAAAAGTAGTAGTATGGACAATAGAGGAAGGAGAGAACCCTTTTCTGGTGATACTATCAATTCAGTAGCCAAGGAAGACAAGAATTTTCAAAAATCTTGCTCGTACCAGTGGTTCTTGAACAAGTCACTAGAAGTAAAGAAAAATGAAAGACTCTGGACGACATGCCTATTCAATATTGGTTATGTTCCTGAAGTCGTTTACTTCAAATAAATCATCTCGTAGTTCCTTGTGTGCTTGAATTTTTCACTCAAGGACAACAATGATTAAATTAACAACAAAAAAAGGAATCCAATGATCCTTACTTCAAAGATGTTCAATAAAATGCTTTTTCTTCCATCTGAAAATAAAACTCTTCACCTTGTCAATGTGAACTCCTTCCTAGCTTCTTAGGTAGGCGACTCTAATGTATTGAGATATCTTTTTCTACCTTCTGAAAACATGTTGACCAACCTTTCATCAATTGATACAAACTTATTACAAAAAATGTACTGGTACTTTTCATGGTTGTTTGTGTGTATCACTAGCTACGAATCGACTTCACACATATACAGTTCAGCTCTATATGCATTGTACATTTCATTTAGGAAGGATGCCATGTTTGATTGGGCAGAGGTCATATCAAATGAACTTTGTTTTCAATCAAGTAACTACTTTAGCACTCAAAGGTTTTTCATGGTCTCATATTTGGTATTCGCAATTGTCTTTTACAATTTCTTTGATAAAATCTCTTTCAGGGTGAACGTTAATACACACAACGAACCGGTTCATTTTTGGCACTCAGTGCTATGAAAACATATAGCACCATTCAATTTGTGCATTATTCAAGATAAGTTTGTTAGAGAATTAATACACACATTGATTGGGGTAGAGCCCAAGAAAATAACCCAGAAAGCTAAATATTTTCTTAAGGGAAAGGGAATTTGCATTCAAGAGAAAAAACATACTTAGATCCGCTTGTACGGTTGTCAAGAAAACCTACTTCTACTCCCTGTATTCTTTTGTGATAGATATTGTGTCACATATGTTTTCCACTATTATAAATCCTGGTGTAATCTATTGGACATAAAGAGAATAAAAAAATTAATTATGTTGCCTCTTCGAGTTGGGGAGTGTAACGACCCTCTTCCATTACGACCATGAAGCAATGACATTAGGTTAAAAAAAATGTTTTTTTTTTTTAACTCTTTTTGTTTTGAAAAGCAATTATGTCAAAAATACAATCACAACAACTCAACTTAACTACAACAAAAAGAAGGATGACACAAGCAACATAAACTTCCAAGGTGAGCGAGAAAAGAAAATCAACAATCATTCGATACAATAGGTTTTAACTGCGCTGGAAGTAAACAACTAGACCCATCATGGAGTAGAGTGAAATTCCAATGCGCAAAAAGGCTTTTATCTAAGACCATCATTACGACGTTAATTCTAATACGAGTGAGAACCCCACTATCTAACCTCATACATTACCTTATAGGTCAATGTGCGCAATAGATTTTATTAAATCATTCACACATCTACATTCTTCTAAAGGCACGAGAGTAATCAACTTGGTTACATAAGGCGCAAGAGGTTAGAATTCCTTAACCAATCCTAATTCCACATTACTTTTGGGTGCAAGGTCAACTAATTAATAACCGCCTCACCCTAACTTGAAGGAATAAAAAGAACTCGGGTGAGGTAAAAGTAATCTTCAACGTTCATTACGGATATGAAATTGAGGGTTTAAGCCGAAGATTAATCCAGTAGCAAGTTGAGCAATTGACTAAGCATTTGTCGTTTACCTTGATCCAACAACAACTCCCTTATCTATATAAGGGAACCACAGTTAGCAGCGTTACCAGCAACAAAGGCCATATAAACTTATCATGTAGCAGAACCGGTACTATTTCTAGCTTAAGTCGTAGATCTAGCAGGATCACCTGTACCAATTTCAGTCGTTTTTCTGAGTGTGATCTAGATCCTCCTAACTCTGATTTTCGTCCATTGGTTCCACCTCCTGTTTGTGTAAGGTCTGAACCGATCTTTTTGAATTACAGTCCCTTCACGCAGGAACTTCATAAGTAGCTTGGCCCAGTGCGTCACAAGCTCCTTTCTACCTGTCTCCTTAATAATAGTTCCTGTATCATTTAATAAAGGGCTCAAATTTGATAAACCGATTTTGTGAATCTTTTAATTTTTGTTGATGAATGCCAGTCTTGAGAGTTAGTAGGTGACACTTCTCAGCACGAACTGCGTGCTCACTGTTCAGCGCGATCCCTGTTTTTATGCTTGAAGATGTCACCTTCTCTGATATATGAATTTACGATGTCCTTAATCATGGTTCTGTAGCCATGGAACATTTGAAATTGTGTGAATTAATGCAATGATTTTCACCTTCACCTACTCCTATCTCCCGGCGTTAATTCAAATTTCGAAGTGACCCGAGCCCCAGGTGTTTTGAATTATTCTAGTTACCCCTTCAATCCAGATTTATGTATGTCCTGTCAATTTCATTCCAGATTCTTTCCCTCCTCTCGATCGTTAATAGCAAGGACGACCTTGGTAAATTTATGTAGGTGAATTTATGTTGCCAGTGGCAGTTTCCCGTTGTATTCTGCAGTTCCTGAGTAATTACCGCCTTGGCAATTTTATAAACAGATTTATTGCCATAAGGAGGGATGTAGTGATGACAACTACGATTAACACAACTTTCATGCCCATTTTATTTGTGATTTATCAGTCTTATAATAATTTAATAATGATTAATAGTTTTGGTTGTTTTAATTAGTTGGCATCAACTTGCATGGTTTCTTTATTAACTGTGAATATTGTGGGTATAAAACAGTTTAAGCGTGTAACAGTTTTTACGCCGAAAGGCGTACACCTATTGACAATGGACAGATTTAATAGGGGTTTAGTGCTTAATAAGTTTTCTATGGACATGAGTAAATATGGCTGGAATATTCTTAGTAGTCACACAAAATAAATGGCTGTGATTTCAATCATTAACTTCCTAGCTATTATAAAGACATCAGTTTATGTGTTTACCTTTTTACATTTACCTAATCATATTTAAAAATTACTTTGATAGCTCACTAATTGCCACTTAAGTGATTAACAGAAATTAAAATATTAACACCAGATAAATGAAGCCCAATAGTTTATTTGTTAATAGATAATAAAATTTAATATATTCTTTTAAAGATTCATTTCATCTTCTCAGCCTTTTGGCGTTCAACATCAGCTATTTTACTCCTGTGCTAGTAATAGTCTATCTTCTTATTAAGTTCAGTTATAATTTCTTTATAATAGTTTATTTGTGGAATAAATATATGGAAAATCTTCCCTTCTAATAGATTGATTGTTTTTCATCAGTTTATTAAGTTCAACTATGATGGAGTTAGCACTTGCAATATCTTTTATTGCTTTTACATTAGGGAATTAATAAGACTTGTGATTATATTTATGAGTTGCCTTTTTTAGTAAATGATGTAGGGGTTGTAAATGAATGGAAAGTAAATGTTTGCTTGATAATGGATATATGCCCTTACTTTAACATGGTGATTGGATACTTATGATGTGTAGTTTTCCTGATGACGATAAATACAAATGAGTTACTTCTAGACGTGGAGTCAATTTATATATATCGAAGTTAGTCACTCTGTATCCATTTTTTCTTGATTATTTAGAGCGCCTTTATCTAACGATGTCATATATCATGTGTCAGTGCCAGTTGGATTTCAGGCACGTTGGATTTTATTTTGGGTTGTAGGTTTAGAAGTTTTTGGTATGCGCATGGGTCCCTTGCACTCTTGTCGCATAGTGGCGATGTGGTACCTTATGAATGGATCATTGCACACATTGATCGACAAGCGCACATGAAGCCTGGCTTAGGGTTTTTCACTTCTCTATGTGGATGACGGTTTTTTGTAAGTAAGGATTGTTCTTGTTTATAATTTTAATGTGATTGTCACCCGCTCGTCGGGAATGTTCTAGTTACTGGTCATCGAAGTTGTTGTGTTGGATTGATTGAGGTTGTCTTTTTAGCTTAGTAGGCGTGATATTGCGTGTGTCGGGTGGGATGTACACACCTCCTTGTTCCTCAGAACAATCACAAACCTTAAGACCTTAAATGGTCAAAATCGATGGGAACCTAGGCTTGAGTGTTGCTTATGTGTCCTGGAGGTCCTAACCTTGCAGGGTAGGATGGGCGGGTAGTCGATGAGTCGTTTTATTTTTCCTGATTGAGTTTCATTGTTGCATCCAACTGCATGAGGTGATAGTATGCTAGGTCTTTATGTTGTTTGTTTCCCGAATTGCATGCATTGTTTTCGTCGTCATTGAGTTGCGTTGATTGACTATTGTTTTTGTTACTTCCCTGCTTTAAAAAAATAAAAAAAAACTTTGCACTTGTTATGCATCGAAGGTTGTCGTAACAACGTTGGGTTGTTTCACCTACATAATGGTTCCTATTAATGATTAAGTGTGTTTCAAACATAGTTCATATGCATGGAAAGGACTTTCTGGTGAATACATGCCATGTAGATAGCTTTAAGGAAATTGGATCTCGCTGATATACTATTCACAAGGTTCACCTATACCAAAGTTAATTAAAAAGGTATTAGTATGGACAATAGAGGAAGGAGAGAACCCTTTTGTGGTGATACTATCAATTCAGTAGCCAAGGAAGACAAGAATTTCCACTAGTCTGGCTCGTTCTAGTGGTTCTTGAACAAGTCACCAGAAGTAAAGAAAAATAATAGACTCTGGACGACAGGCCTATTTAATGATGGTTATGTTTCTGAAGTATTTTACTTCAAATAACTTGTAACCTTGTTTGCTCGAAGTTTTGACTCAAGGACAACAATGATTAAATTAACAACAAAAAAGGAATCCAATGATCCTTACTTCAAAGATGTTCAATAAAATGCTTTGTCTTCTATCTACAAATAAAACTCTTCACCTTGTCGATGCGAACTCCTTCCTAGCTTCTTAGGTAGGCGACTCTAATGTATTGAGATATTTTTTTCTACCTTATGAAAACATGTCGACCAACCTTTCATCAATTAATACAAACTTGTTACAAGAACCGTACTGGTACTTTTCATGGTTGTTCGCGTGTATCACTAGCTGTGAGTCGACTTCACACATACCTAGTTCAACTCTATATGCACTATACATTTCATTTAGGAAGGATGCCATGTTTGATTGGGCAGAGGTCATATCAAATGACCTTTGTTTTCAATCAAGTAACTACTTGAGCAGTCAAAGGTTTTTCATGGTCGCATATTTGGTATTCACAATTGTCTTTTATAATTTCTTTGATAGTCTCTCTGTCGGGGTGAATGTTAATACACACAACAAACCAATTCATTTTTGGCACTCGATGCTATGAAAACATATAGAACCATTCAATTTGTGCATTTTTCAAGATAATTTTGTTAGAGAATTCATACACATATTGGTTGGGGTAGAGCCCAAGAAAATAACCGAGGAAGCTAAATCTTTTCTTAAGGGAAAGGGAATTTGCATTCAAAAGAAAAAACATACTTAGATCCGCTTGTACAGTTGTCAAGAAAACCTACTTCTACTCCCTATATTTTTTTGTGATAGATATTTTGTC
>ML819740.1:16235-28101 GCA_009831015.1 Picea engelmannii | reverse complement strand
TCCCTCTTTCCACAACATTGACAATAACTCTATGGAAGTTAACCTTCAGACTTGCAACTGATAGTATGGAATGCCTCTAGAACCCATGACAACTGAAGCAATGATGTCCCACTCGGTGGTCCCTTACAGATTATTTGACCTAATGTTGACCCTACTCACAAGTGTGAGGATACTCTTTGATCCCAAAGGAAAAGGAGAACTATTTGGGGACTAAGAATATCTATTAACAACCAAGCAGATGCATATGTATTGTTGCAAGGATTGAGAGTAACATTAGATTGACAAATTACCTCTATCATTATGGTAGGATACTTCAAGGTACTTATACAAGCAATGCACAAAACTTCTTAGTTTTCCAATTACAAAATAAAATCAATATTGAATATGATCTTGTAGGAGCGATCAAGGTTTCAAAAAATAAAAAATAACCAGGTCCTAAGAGAGCACAACACTAAAGATAACACTATAGAAAATGAGGATACGAGGTTAAACATTGGGGTACTAAGTGTTAATGGCACATTATTCCATCAAGCCATACCTTAGGAAATGAACACACCAAATCACAAGTATCACCTACTTAATGTTACACATGTCAATCACAAGGAAACTATACTTCCCAATCTCAACCATAAATGTGATGAGATTTGTATTTCTTTGCAAATGTTCAGCCTAATGTGGAATATTGGTATTGAAACCATCTTGGTTTTATATCCTGGTGGAGGTGGGATAATGGAGAAGTTCAATGGGAACTTCAAGAGGGATAGTAGGATTTTTCCTCTTCTCATTGCCAGATTCCTACAACTCTCTCGAGGCATGGCTCTCTTTTCATGTTGGTGAACTCAATTGCTTTCAATTTGTTTGTTATTTGTGGGTTTGATTTCATGCAGGTTCATTGTGTATGGTTCTCTATCTGTTCTGGCGTCAATACTTTTTGGAATCGGGTGTTTCCCCTCTAGAACACTAGGACTTTGAGTGCATAATTGACTTTTGATTCTCTGCACATTTCCAATTTGGTTGGGCATCATGGCTTATGGTCTTATCTTATTGAGAAAATTTTCTCTTTCTCTATGGATAATTCAGGTCTCCAATTACTTCTATATCCTTTCAGTTGGTTCCAATGTTTTTTTTCCATAGAATTCTCTTGATTTTAATGTTGGAACCATAGGTTATTGAGAGAAGCAAGAAATGAATAGGATTTTATGGGTTCATGAAGAAATGTTACAATGTAATAGGTCCTCTACTTACTCTATCACAATTAATATTAAGGTCAATGAACATCAAGTAGTTTCCTAGGTTGCTTCCATTATGGGAATGATGGCCCAATTAAAGAAAAAAGTTGTCAATCTTGAAGTAGAATGTGTTATGTTGAGAGACACAGTCACTCTACTCAATAGATTAAGCATTCCATCTCAGGGGCCTTAAATTAAATGACATCAATAAACTCTAGAAAAGGAGAAGTTAGAGAGGAGGACACAATTCAACAACGTTTTGAAGCTATGGAGATAGGTGAACTTGAACTAGGACCATCCATCCAGGGAGTCGGGAGACTAGAAGAAGACATCAGCCACAACATTTTCTAGATATTCTATGTTTTTTAGAGTTATATATATCCTAGGTAGTTTCTATATAATCTACAGTAATAATAGACACTAGCAAATTTTGTCAATTGACATAATCAAGCTATATAATTTGGTTTGGATCTGCTTTGTTTGTTTAATTTTGAAAGACTTCATATAAATGTACTAGTGTTGTTTATCTCTACTGTAACTTCCTTTTATAAATAAAATTTCCCCAATTTCATTTTTTTTTAAATAATAATGACAAAAAACTATTAAAAAATAAAATTTTCCCGGATGGGGTGCTAGTGGGTTCCTCGTGGCAACAGTTGGGATCAGATACAGTTCGATGTGACACTGAGCCACGTGATGGGCTCGTGCCGCAGACTGCTGCCCTCCCGGGAGTTTAATCGCATCTAACGTTGTGGTAATGGGCATTAACGCCACCTTTTGCACCTTCGTGTATTGTTTTATGGCTTGGCTCGCAGTTCTGATTATCGATCCCTGGGTGTGGTTTGAAGGGCTCCTCCCTTCACGGCGCAGACGGGACCTGGCTTGCACCTACCGGATTGCGACAGCTTCAGTTACTTCCCTACATATTTGGTATATTTGCGCTCAGACTAGTCCACCTGCACTCATGAAGGAACGACTCAGAGGAAGGCCGAGGAGGGGCTCGCCCTGGAAGCCTCGTCGACCCCCGGTCTCGCCTTCAACTTCACCCTCCACTTGTTCATCCTCCCGTCCTCCAACTCCGTCCACAGTCGTCTCCCCACCACCTTCGCAGTGTATGCTCCCTCACTCCATGGCTACCATTCCACGAGGGTCGGCTCCACTTCTGAGAGGCCCTCAGGACCCCCGGATGCAATTCTCAGCACCATTATCTATTCCTGGACCTTCGAGCCTTCTGAGCGGGGCACCACCAGCATATGGAGAGCCTAAACGCGAGTGCCTCCACCCCGCGGACCACCTCAAGAGCGAGCACTTCAGGGATCGACTGGTCATTCTGTATGACTTAGTTTTTGAGCTAAGGATGGAGGTGGCAGACCTTAAGTATCGCCTGCAAGCCACAGACGACAATGTAGCGAGCTTTCTTCATTTAATCTCTACTATGCACTCGGAGCTCGCCTTGGAACCAGTTGACTTGCCTCTAGGGAAGGCACCTGAGCGGGTGCGGACATGGATGGAATGTAGTGACCAGCAGAAGAGAAGCAAGAGAAGGTGGAGCAACGAGGACAAGCTGAGGACTCGACCCGTGATGAGAGAAAGGAAAAAAGATGGAATGATTAGCCGGCGTTCATTGAAGAAGAACCATGGACAGAGGACCTCCAAGCCACGTGGATAGGCTATCTGCCAGGTGTCTAGCTCGTTGATGTTGTTTGTCAAGTTTTCTAAGGTTCATAGTTTAGATGACTGTCAGTCTGTACTCTGTTTTTTTTAGAGCTTATGACTTGCTTAAACTTTTGAATTGGGGGGGGCTGGCTGGACTAGTTTCCCCTCTGTTGGGGCAGTCTGGTAATTGCAGCCAATATATTGCTGTATTTTGACACTTTTATCAACTTTAGCAAGCTCTTAATATAACATATACTTCTTATTTACAAAAAAAAACTATTAAAAAATAAAATTAAAAATGTATATTAATTATTTTATATTCTCGAATTAACTACTTTATAAAATATAATTATAAATTATTTATATTTTTTTCATAATTTAAATTATATTTTAATAAACAAATCTTAAAATTAAAATTTATATTTATATTTACTAAATTTATACACCATTCCAAAAAATCATTATTAATTACTTACACACTTTTGTTTTTCATAATTTATCCACTTAAAATAAAATGAAATATAACATTGTCTTTAGGATTTTCGCTTTACAAAATGGGATATTTTCATACATTTATCTCAATATGGATAATATCACATTGATATCACACATATAATAATAATTTGTGTTAAATGACTTCCTTAAGAAAGAAATTAAAATTTTAATTATATTTTTTTTTATGTAAATTAATTATTCTATGATTTATGGGAATCTTTTTTATTTATAACTTTATAATTTATTGAAAAATATCTACATTTCATATGTTTAATGTTTAAATGTGTTTGCATGTTAGAACACTTATTTATTTTTTATTAAAAATAAAATGATATTATAATAATTATTTTTTAAACATTAATAATGTGTGTTTGTGTTTATACCTTTAATTTGATTTCATTGGAATATATTAACTTCATGTGATTTGATATAAGATCTATTAACTTAAAATTGTCGTTGAATGTACTAAAAAAAACCTAAAAAGTTGTTTTGAATAAAGTTATTGATCACTGGCAAAATCTTTACGGGAAGCATATTCGAATATGAATAATTAAAAAAAAAGTAAGAGATATATATAATATTAAAGTAAATATATATTTATTTAAAAACAAATAATAGTTGTAAAGAAGTTTTTTTTTTTTTAATGTTTTTTTAAGTAGTTAGTGTTTTTCCGAAAATTTCTCATATATTCATATAAAGTTTTATTTGGGGTATAAAATATACATAAACATACACTAGACATCCTAAAACTCACACCATCATAGTGAATATTTAACTAAAGCATACATGTGAGAGGGTCTATCACCATAATAAACAGTCCCAGGAAACCTCCAATGAGTCCAAGAGAAACAAGACTCCCTAATGACAAATATGTAGTTCACAAGTGACTACTATGCCAAGGAAATTTGAAGCATCATAGGAGATATAGAAACAACAATGGACCCATATGCCCATCTTCATCCTGGTAGTAAATATTTTTCCCTTCATGGTGCTGCAGAGCTCTTTTGAAAAGCTCATATGCCTTCTGATTAAATTCTCTAAGTAGTTAGTTATATTTATATTAATATGTCCTAATTAAATTTATATTAATATGTCCTAGTGAAATAGAATAGGTAAAACTATTTAAAACATGTTACAAGAGAAATCGAGTATCCACAAGGGAAACCAAGTATAGAATAGTACAAAAAATATTGGAGTTCTCAATCATAGTGCACTTATACCAATTCATAGCTTCTAATTGTTTACATAGACTTGACCTGACTTCAATAATAACAAACATACAAGGTATAAATAGAGTCTATATAGCCTAACTATATCAACAAAATGCGTTATAGAAGTTTGTCAAAACAAGACCAAGGAAAGTTGTAAAAGAGGTTATCGTTTCTAAATTTCGACCAGGTTTTCATTGTCCCCATCCAACGTTATGGGATTGGATGGGGTTCCCTTTAGAGTAGGTTCTTGATCAACTATAGTGACAAGAACATTCTAGCCATTAGAGTGGTCTGAAACAATGATCTCCACATTGAAAAATGCTTTACATACTACCTCAAAATTATTTTCAAGTAAGTCTAGTTTTTTAGTGTTGTTGTTGCTCCTTTTCTTCGACGACCTGGGCAATGAAGGCTTTGTTAAGCCAGTATAATTCAATTATCTTGAATACTTTGGTGTCCCATGACCTAGAAAAACTAGAATCATGTACCCAGTCCATGAATTCTACTACAAGTTGAGATTTAGAGAGCTCCCACCTTTTCCTGCAAATGGTTTTCTCCATGGCATCCATCTCTTGCTTGATGATATTTGAAAATCTATAGTGATAATTTTCTAGTGCTTACATGGCATTTACCTAATCTTGGGTAATCTATTGGGGAGTTTTCTTGTAGTGGTAGCTTCTGATAGGTTGTCTGGACTATCTAATCTGGCCTTTCTCATTGAAACCTATTTCATCCCCTAACCGTTATGTCTTCATAACTGGTGGATTTCCTGAACTAGAATTGAAATGGAATTGACTGGAAATACCACTGACATAGTGAACTAGAGGTTCAATGGAGTAAAATTGGGTAGAAGTAGGAGCTCATAGTACATTGCAAGCTTCTTCCATGGCATCTGCAACCCTAGAATTCACAAGAGACATAAAAACTAGTAACCAAGCAAACTTAGAGAGCTTGGATCCTCTATGGACTAACCTCATTGGGGATACATAAGACTAGATAGATAGAGTCTTGATTATAGTTGCTTCAACTCCAGAAATTGTAGCTAACACCAAGGCCATCAACCCGAAAAATCCAATAACAAAACCATACAACAAAGTAACCTCGATGGTGTATGTAAGGTACCAGATCTATTATATTAGCATAAAAGAGAAATAATGCAGAGAATAACACCAAGATAGCAACAAAAGACGAAAATATTGCAGAGATAAAGCAAGAACAACAAATTATATGGAACCATAACACCAGAATTATAACTTTATTGATAGGAAACAATGTTCACTTGCCTCTTCGAGGGGGAAACCTCTAGAAGAGTAGAGCTCTATTACAATAATTCCCAAGAAAAAACTTCTCATACCCTCTACTCCTATTTATACTAAATCTATCTATCCAAAAGAACAATCTAGAGGAAGATCCTTCTAGAAGCGAAAGCTTCTATTAGGTCTTCTTACATTTGACTTATTCTTCATTATTGCTAGGCCTTATTAATATTTGCCTTTATTACATGGAAATATATTATTCTACATACTTGAGGGGTTAGGGAGGTTAGGTCCATAACATTCCCTCCCCCTTAAAAACAACCTTGTCCTCAAGGCTTGAGATGGGGAAATTGTTGCAAAATGGTAGTTCTCTCCTAAGTGGCGTCGACTAGAGTTGTATATTTCTATTGGACTAACACTTCCTTTATGGTGCGTTGATGAATACGGCGCTCATGCTAGTCCAAAAGTGCTTGTGGCTACAACTAGATGGAAGCTTCTTCATCAAATTCAGGAAAGCTAGTTTGAATTTGGCACTTAGTTCCAATCACCTTCTTTAAGAAGGAGACGTGAAAAACAGGATGGAGCTTAGAATGACTAGGAAAAGTTAACTAATAGGCCACATGTCCCACTCGCTTGAGAATTGTATAACGACCATAAAATTTGGGCGTTGGTTTCTGACAATGGTCGACCTTGAGTGAAGTTTTCTTATAAGGTTGCACTTGAAGAAACACTTAGTCTCCTTTAGCAAATTGACGTTCGAAGCAACCTTGATCTGCTTGTTGCTTCATGCACTTCTGAGACATGACCAAATTCTCTTTGAGGGTACAGAGAATAGACTCTCGAACTGTAAGAGTTTGGTCAACCGCCTGGACCTTCGAGACACCTGGCATGCTTGAGAGAACTAAAGGGGGATTTTGTCCATATACTACTTCAAAAGGAGTCATGTGAGTAGATGTATGGTAAGAGGTTTTGTACCACCATTTAGCTAGTGGTAACCATTGAGCCCATTGATTTTTCCTTTCATATGCAAAAGACCTCAAATATGTTTCCAAACACTTGTTGACCACTTTAGTTTGACCATCAATCTGGGGATTATAGGTTGTGTTGAGATGCAATTGCGTGCCCTATAGCCTGAATAGTCCTTGCCAAAAACTATTGTTGAAAGTGGGATCTCGATAAAAAATAATAGAATGAAGCATGCCATGAAGCTTGAAGATATGATCCATGAAAATTTGAGCCACAATGGAGGTGGTAAATGGGTGTTGAGGAGCACATAAATGAGCATACTTGGAAAGATGATCAATGACCACCATGTTGACTGACTTATTTTCCGATTTAGGTAAGCCCACAATAAAATCCATAGAGATGTCCCTCCAAATAGCGGGTGGAATCGTAAGCAATTTTAGTGTGTGAGGAGATTTTAATGTTTCTCCCTTATTGGGTTGAAAAACATCACATTCTTCCACAAAAGTACGAATGTCTTGTTTCATACCATCTTAGAAAAAAGAATGTTTGAACTGGTCATAGGTTTTGGTAAACCCTGAGTACCCATCTGTGGGTGTAGCATGAAGCTCAGAAAGCATCGTGGATTTAAGTTGTGACTATTTACTTAAATACAAATGGCCTTTGTAGTGAAGCTCATCATTGTGCCAATAGTACCCCAGGGAAACTAGAAAATTGGCTTTCAGTTGTTGGATCAGACGAAAAATTTTGGGATCTTGTAGCCATTCCCAGTGAATAGCTTAGAGCCAATCTGGGACAATGAAGGAGAGGGTAAAAGGGACCCTTCATCTTTATATTTTTTGGAAAGAGTGTTAGGAACCACGTTTTCTTTTCCTTTCTTGTAAATGATCTCATAATCATATCCAAAGAGCTTAGTCACCCATTTTTTTTCTCTAGGGAGGAAGGTCGTTGCTCCAGAAAATACTTGAGGCTTTGATGATCTGTCTTAATTTGGAAGCGTTTCCCCAATAGATAAGGGCGTGAAAGATCCATTGCATGCAGAATAGACAAAATTTTATATTCATAGATTGATTGGCCCAAAAGTTTCTCTAATAGTTGTTTGCTGGTAAAGGCCAAAGGTCAACCATCTTGCATAAGGTAAGGACTGCTCCAATTCATCTCCTTGAAGCATCACATTTCAAGACAAAGGTCTTGGTGAAATCAGGAAGGGACAAAATCAGAGTGGTGCACATAGTCGCCTTCAAGGCTTGAAATGCATGATCAGCTGCATGAGTCCAAGTGAAATAATTATTTTTAAGGAGAGCAGTGAGAATCATTGAAATATTTCCATAGTTATTAACAAATTGTGATAATAGTGTGTTAAACCCAAAAAACCATGCAATCTTTTTATGGTATTGGGGTAAGGCCAATCTTGCATAGCTTCAATCTTCTAAGGATCCACCCTGACACCTACCTTGCCAAGAATATTACCAAAGTACTCAACTTTCAAGGCTCCAAAAGAACATTGATATTGTTTGAGGAAAAGTTGATGTTGAGAGAGTAGATGTAGAACTCGATCCACATGAGCAAGATGGGTTTTCCAGGTTTTACTATAGATGATAATATCATCAAATAAAACTAAGACAAAATGATGGAGAAAAGGACGGAAGACATTATTCATGAGGCTTTGGAAAGTGGAGGGAGCATTACATAAGCCAAAGAGAATGACAAAAAACTCATAATGGCCCTCATGAGTACAAAATGTAGTCTTAGGAATGTACACCTCTTTCATATGTATCTGGTCGTATCCATAACTAAGAACAAGTTTAGTAAAGAACTGGGCACCACTCAATTCATCCAAGAGATCATCAATGACAGGAATGGGAAACATGTCCTTGATGGTGAGTTTATCGAGGGCATGAAAGTCAGGACACATGCGCCAAGTAATTTATTTCTTGAGTACCATGACCAAAAGAGAATAATAAGGATTGGTACTAGGGCAGATAACACCCGCTTGGAGCAACTCCTGCAGGATTTTCTCAATTTCATTTTTTGGGGAAAAGGGGTGACGATAAGGGTGAAAATTGGGAGGAAGATTTCTAGGAATAAGGGGGATGGAATGATAATGAACACCATGAGAAGGCAGAATTCCCTGAGGAGTGGAAAAAATAGCTTGATGTTTGGAGAAGATAGCTTGGAGGTTAGGATGCATAGAGGGTGTCTCAACTGCTTGAATGGAATGAAGTCAAGAAATAATACCGAAGTGACCTTTATTGATGAGATTTTACATGTGATGGGAACTGATGATATCAGGAGAACCATGTGTGAGGCCTTGGAATTGATATTTTTGTCCCTCCTATTGGAATTGCATCGTTAATGCCTTAAAATCCATGAGAATGGGACCCAAAGTGTGTAACCAATCAACACCGAGCACAATGTCACAACCGCCCATTTCAATGGAAAACATATGATAGTTCAAGTGGTATTGTCCAATTTGAAGACGTACATTTTCACAATTCCAACCACATTTCATGGACCCACCATTGGCTATCATGATTTTAAAATTATTGAGGACATGAATATAGAAAATGGTTTAATGGTCAATGTGACGATGAATAAAATTATGGGTGCTACCACTATCAACAAGGATGATGAATTTCTTATGCTTAATATAGCCAATGAGCTTGAGGGTTTGTGAAGCAAAGAATCTAAGGAGGGCGTGCAAGGAAATGAGTGGGTCAACTTCAGGTGGGTCAACAGGCTCTTGGGTAGCATCAGGAAGGGATGGCTCTTCAACAAGGGGAACTGCCACATCTTCTTCAACAACATCGTTTGAGATGGCCATAAAAGGTTTTTGTTCCTTACACTTGTGCCCCATAAAATATTTTTCATCACAATTATAGAAAATACCCTTGAGTTGGCGTTCATCCATTTCATACCTAGTTAATTTCTGGAGCTAGAGGGGAGTGACAGAGAGGGAAGCATTTTTGGGTCGAGGGAGAGGAACAAAAGAGGTATTTTTGTTCTGGGAAAAAACCACTTGTTGGGCCTCTTTGGCACATTTAGTATATTCCAACCAAGTTTGAGGGAGAGCCATGAGAACCTGGGCTCAGATTTCATCCTTTTTTCCAATGATAAAGCATTCTCGGAAGAACGCATCTGAATTTCCCTCAGTTCAAAGGGCCAAATGCTCAAAAGCAGTTATAAAGTGTTCCACTATGCCATACAGTTTCAACTTGGTCAAATGACCGAGATAGTTGGTATCAGTCCCAAAGCATTCATAGTGCTCGGTAATAAACAGGGTCCATGAAATATACCCCTAACATGATTTTTTACGCCATTTCTAGTATTCAAGATCCAGATAGAGAACAACATAGTGAAGCTTTTCCAACTAATCGGTAATGCCATGCAGAGAAAAATAATGCTCCATTTGAGTGACCCAACCCATGGGATCATAGCCATCAAATTTATTGACCTCAATGTGGGGAAGATGGGGGTCACAGTGAAAGGAGTTGGATTGAAAATGTATAGAATGAGAGGAATTGACACCATTTGGTTGGTTTGAGGAGGAAGGAATCGGATTTTGGTTCAATAACTGGTTGATAGTAGACTGGAGGGTATTAAATTGGTTCATGAATTTGGCATCCATGGTATCAAACTTTTGTTGGAATTGGGTCTCGAATTTGTCAAGGTGGGAATTGGTAGAGCCAATGTCAAATGTCACCTGTTGGAGGGACTCCTTGGTTTGATTGATGGAAGCTTGCATGTCTTGGTTGAAAGTGTTGGCCATTTGGAGATGGGGAGTGAAAGGAAGGGAAAAAGGGTGGGTTGGACCACAGAAAAGGAATTATAAGTGATAGGTACCATTATGAGCAGGGCGATAAGGGGAATATAATGGAAGAGGTGGAAAAATAGGGACGCTAAGAAGGGGTTGGGTCCACTAAAAAAAAGGAGTAAAAATGAAAGGTGTGATTATGATCAGGGGAAAGGTGTGATTGTGATCAAGGAGTAAAGGGGAATCCAATGGAATAGGTCCCAAATAAGTGTGTCAGAGGGATCACTATACTCTGATATGAAGAATAATTTGATCTGAAGAATATTGTAGTGGTGAAATGCCCAAATTCTTAACAGCAAGAAATGTGTAGTAATTTCACAACCTGAATGCAGGAGGTAAGTTTGCATGGAAATAGATATTATATGTTTTGTTTATGTTTCCATCCCAAGGGTTAGGGTATTCAAGGTTTCTATAGACAAGGGTTTTCCCTATGTTATATCTCTCTGATATATGTGTGGGGTCCAATAGTAGTAGTCAACCCAATATCTCAAGGAACCAACTAAGGTGGCTAGATTGTTCCCTTAGTCATACTACCCAAATACCCAGGTACTAGAGAGTATCTTCCCAAGTGTTGTTCTCGGTGAAACTATAGCATTTAGGTGGACGATCAGTTTATCTACGAAGGGCTTCAAGAGATCTAGGTCTATCTATATATAGGTGTTGTATGTTGCACTACCACTCAAAAGGGATACCAACAGGGGTTACAAGGGTGGCCAAAAATGAGTGCTTGAGTACCACTTGTATTTCCTATGTGTATGCTTCCCCGACCATGGATTTATGCATTTAACGACAGATCTTTGTAGCTTTAAGACGCTGGAATATGCCTCTACCTTGAAAAAAATTAACCCACAATTTTCTTCCAAGGAAAGTGAGCTGATACCACTTGTAAGGTACTAGATCTATTATATTAAGAGAAAAGAGAAATAATGCAGAGAATAATACCGAGATAGCAACAAAAGACAAAAATATTGCATAGATAACAGTGGAAGAACAAATTATATGGAACCACAACATGAGAATTATACCTTTATTGATAGGAAACAATGTTCACTTACCTCTTCGAGGGGGAAACCTCCAACAGAGTAGAGCTCTATTACAATAATTCTCAAGACAAAACTTATCATACCCTTTATTCCTATTTATACTAAATCTATCTATCCAAAAGAACAATATAGAGGAAGATCCTTCTAGAAGCGGAAGCTTCTATTAGGTCTTCTTACATTTGACTTATTCTTCCTTATT
>ML819739.1:42957-75243 GCA_009831015.1 Picea engelmannii | reverse complement strand
ATAGACATACTATTTGCTCCGACTACCTTTTCTAAGACGTGATCCATTTTAGGTAAAGGATAATTGTCTTTTAGGGAAGATTTATTTAAATTTCTGAAATCAACACACAGTCTAATCTCTCCACTCTTTTTTCTAATCGGAACTAGGTTTGCCACCCAAACGGAGTATCTAAATGGTACTATTATGTTCACGTCTAAAAGATTCTTGACTTCTCTTTCAACTATGGGTAATAAGATAGGGTTGATTTGTCTAAGCTTTTGCGTAAAGGGTTTGATACTAGGCTTCAGAGGTATCTTGTGTTCGATCACGGTAGTGTTGTAAGTCCTAAGCTCTTCGTAAGACCAGGCGAAAACATCTTTATATCATGCAAGCAAATCTTTATACCTACTTTTCACCTCAGGAGGGAGATATTTTGATATTTTCACCATCCTAGGTTCTTCTTTCATCCCTATATCGCAATATTCGACCTCTTGGGGTTAGGGTTGAAGAGTAGATTTTAAAGGCATGTCATTTTGATCGAAAAGTCTCTCCAGGGGGATTAGTCCCTTTGGAATCTGGTTATTTTTTAAAACTAACATGCGATGGTTGGAAAATTTTTCTCAGAACTCCTGAGGGTCTTCTCCTTCTTGCATGATCCATGTGTGGTAATTTTGATTCTCTTGATCGATGTGAGTTTTAGAAAAGTCACCCACTGCTTCGAGGAACCTTCTGATCTATTCGTCATCCTCAAAAACCTGCCAGTGTTGTATGTTGTTCAGTATGGATGGTCTGTGCCTTACCTCTATATGATATTTTAATTTAAAATCTATGGGGGGAGCAAACGTCGAGGTTGTCTTGGATAATGAATTGGCCTGCAAATTTTTGGCGCATGGGATGAAGTGAATATTTACAAACGAGAAGAAATTCTCCATTAGATCCCATGCACAATTTCTATATGCTCTCAATCTCGGGTGTTTGGCCTGGCATTGTCAATTTATCTGTTTGACTATCAACTCAGCGTCTCCATATACTTCCAGGTTCTTTATGTTCAGTTTCTTGGTAGCTTCCAATCCTAATACTAAGGCTTCATATTCACATACATTGTTAGTGTAGTCTATATCCAATTGAAGCCTGTAAGAAAAAGGGATGAAAAAGCTATTTTCAGGTGCCACAAAAGTACTCCTGCATCGGCTCCTTCACATGACAGAGCACCATCAAAAAACAATTTCCAGATCCATGTACTATGCATATTTTCAGAATCTTTCTCTTCTATATAGTTTTCTTCTATGCCACTATCTATACCATCATCAAAAGACAAAATACAATTTCCTAGATCTTGTTCGGTAATGTAAATGGGAAAATTGTTAGGATTCTGAGGATCGCTCATGGTATAAGCTAGCCTTGTTTCCCTGTATAACCTAGTAAGTTGCCCACCAAATATAGGAATTGTGGCATAAGTCATGTCCAGTTGAAGGGATCCCCTGAGTTTGGCTCCCCATGAACTTGATAACAGTAATCCATATTTTGGGGGGATATCAACAATAACTACATCCATCATAACACTTTTGACTGGGACCTATGCAAGGGTGACTACTAAATATTTTATCATACCTAAGCACTTGACTCTTCTTGAATCAAAAGAGTAGAGATCTTCGTAAGGTCGGGTGATCTCGAGTCCTAGTCTATCCATAATAGCTTTGGGCATCACATTATGTGAAGCTCCAGAATCTAGCATGCAGTTATGCAGTAGTCGATCATGCATGTTTAGGGTGATATAGAAAGGGGCAACAATGTCTCTAGCACCCTCGAAATGTGGACCAAAAGTGATATTTGGCTTGTCATCTTGCAAATTTATTTCGTCTGATTGACTTTATTGGTCTAAACAACCTATCACCTTGGTTATATATTTTCGATATACAGGTTTTTTTGCTAATTCAACCAACGAAATAGGTATTTTGATCCTATTTATTTCATTTTCGACACTAAAACCACCGCCACCTTTGTTTGTTTCTCTGGTTAAAACCTCAAACTCTTTATTCTCTAACTTATTTGTCTAATCTGATTTATTACTTGTGATCTTAATTACTGGTGTTTGTGTATCATCCATCTTGATATCCTTTGTTTGGGTCTCAACCTCCTTCGTCTTGGCATCCAATAAGTTAGTCCCTTTAGATGTTTTTGTCTCCTTTGGGGTGGGTACATATACTTCACCTCTAGGGAGAATTTTCCTAGGTTGAGAAATCAACACGGACTTGTTTTTAGACCTCAGGTTATACCTAGGTTGGACTTTAGCCATTATTGAATCAGTTACTTCTTGATGGTCTGAGACATCTGTGTTGTTTATGTCATCATATACATCTGAGGGTTTCTGTGTGCTTAAAGACTTCTCATACTCTTATTTAGTTATATAAGGTTGAGTGCAGTTGTCACCCAAATTTGTCACATCTTCTTCCAGACCTTTGAAATCTTCCAGATCATTTCCTCCTATAAAATTTTCATTTTTTAAAGGGGTTTGAATTTTCTTATCTTCATTTTTAGTCTACCTTTGTTGATTTTGAGGGTTGGGGTTTCTTCTGAATTCTCTTTTAAAGAAAGGATCACTCTTGGATTGGTTTAGCTCCATTCTGGAAATCTTATTTGACAATTATTTAATTACCCTAGCCATATCATCCATTTTGTCATCTGTAGACTTATTAGATTCCGAGGGTCCCGCTTGTTCCCTAAAACGTCTGGTTTCTCTATTCCCTGTTTCTAACCTAGATTTAAACTTACCAGAGGCCATCATGTTGGACTCAATTTCTACTGCATCATCCTGCATTCGGGTTAAGGTAGCCCCCCGCCTTTCTCTTAAGAGAAGGCCAAAGTCGGGTTCGAAATCTCCTGCGAAGGTTACTTTGGCTGCAAGTTGGGAGGGTTTGACCTCGGCTGGGATCTTATTATATAGTTTATTAAATCTTTGGATAAATTCCATAATGGTTTCTGAATTCATTTTCTTTAAAGATCCAAACTCGATTAGATAATATAAGTGGTCTTTTCTCTCACTCCATTTTCTAATAAAGGCATCTTCTAAGGCATCGTAAGATAGGATAGAACTTGCGGGTAGGCTTCGAAACTAGGTTCGTACTTGTCCTTTGAAAGTTTGGACAAAAATCCTTGAATACATGTTTTCATGTTCGAGACCTAGGATATCCACGAACTGATCAAAGGAGTTTATATGTACGGTAGTGGTCAAGTCTCCTTCCCATGTAAACTTAGGTAAGTTTTTTATATAATTTTCAGGAAGGTCATGAAGAGGGATAGGTAGAACCAAAGGAGCATATCTTGCAGCCACTTTAGTGAAAACTTTGGAAGGAGGGAGAGGCCCTTGGCCTCCTGCTCCTCCTAGAGCCCCACCACCTCCTAAAACTCCTCCACCTCCGAAAACCCCTCCACCTCCTCCTCCGACGGCTGCCATTGGTACTACTGGATAAGGAAATGTTGTATTGTACAAAGGGTTCTAGAACACTAAAAGAGAATCTTTAACTTCTTCGTGAGACGGGAAGGCCAAAGACGGGTGATCGGAGATGCGAGGAATTGACTCTTCGGATTTGCAGGAGACATAATCAAGGGATCCCGCGGGTGTGAGATTTGAGTATATAGTATACTCTTCAAGACTTGGTGATGTCGGGAAGTCTGAAATGAGAGTTGGCGGGATATCAACTATTGATAAATTTACTTCCAATCTTTTACCTTTGTGTCTGACAGAGGTTTTTAGAAGGATTTCACTTTTAACCACAGAGTTGAATAAAAATGAATTAGTGGTTTTGGGAGGTGTACTATGCAAAGTTTCAGGTTCACAAGCACTTTTGGTCTTGGGCTGTGGGTGTTTAAGCTGATAGACTATAGTAGTCGTCTTAAGAGAACCTCTAGCTTTTAGTATTTTTTCGAGATCTGAAACAACCATGGTCTGCTTGTTCTCTGGGTTTTGTCTGGTATTCCTTTGACTAGATGCCAGCTTACTTATACATAGAGTCACCAAGTGAAAGATAAGAAAATACTTTTAGAAATTGCTCACTCTTTGTTCACTATCAAAGGGTGAAAATTGAAAATATGTCATTCTTTCCCAGGGAAAAGGTTTCGTAACTTTGTCCCTGACAACGGCGCCAAAAAGATGTTGTTCCAGAGTCTGTACTTAAGGCTTTAAAAGGTACAATGTTTAGGCATCCAAAAGTTAGTAAGATGTAAAAAGGATAAGAGTATGCCTTCAAGAAAGGAAGCTAGGGTTGATTTCTAGGTTTTCGTTGTCTGGATTCCAACTATTCCTAGATGTTTATATCCATTTCAATTGCAACCCATGAACGTTCAAGTTCTACCCAGGTGTTATCCATTTTAAGTATGGTATCAAAGAGATTTAGAGTGATATAGGTTTGATCTATCAAACCGGGTTCAACATTGGGTTGTCTTACAATAGGGACACTCATAGAGGAACAAAACATTTAAAGAAATCTGAAAGTTTTTATGCTGTATCAATTTGATTTTATAAAAGAGAACTTTAGAAATCAATATTAAAAGAAAATTTCAAACCAAAGGCCTTTTTTCGTAACTGCATTATATTTGAAATAAAGGGTGTATGAATTATAGGAAAAACATTAAGCTGTCTATATAATAAGGCTCCTATCAAGAGAGAATCTCACTCTGTAAATAGGAGAAGAAAATAAGACAAGAAATGGTCCGATAAAGTATAAAATATGACAACCTAAAGATTTACAGGTCTTGTACCTGCTAGTAGCCGATATAGAGAAAAAACTGTAAACAATAGATAGCTAAATATTAATCACTGCAGTAGAAGTTTTACTAAATTGAAATGCAACATTCATTAGATATATATAAGTGAAATAAGAATGAATATGAAATAATAGAGAGAACAAACTCATAACACAGTAGTGACGGAATTAGGAATCTCCAGATTTCTTTGTATTAAGTCTCGAAAAGAGGCAGTCTCTATTACAATTAATCAAAAAGGTCCGGCCCTTTTTTCTTTCTTCAAAATGTATATTTATACAAATTTTTATGTGCTGGAATCTCAATAGTTCCACAGGTTTTCGGTTACAATCAAAAGGAGTTGAAACATTTCATTTCTTTATCTCTGTTCTCATCTGGTACCCAAAACCTGCCTCTTCGCATGCTCCTTGAAAATAATGCACTTCTCCACCAGCTTTGATATCAACTTAGATGGCTCTGGTTGATTATTTGCCTAAAAAATATAGCAGTCTTTCATCAATAATGAAAACTTTCCTTCCACCTGTTGATCTTTGGCATTGATAGAGCATAACAGTATACTTGGTTTAATTATCCATTTGTCTATTTGCACTATGTCTATTTGAGCTATTTGTGATATTTTGGCTAATTCTCTTTCTTCCTTTTCCTTGATATTAAGCATATATTTAGCTGTATTTATCTGACCAAGTATTTCCATGCCACTTTCACCATCATAACCCAAACAAATCTCACTTAACAAACTGAAAATTTCTTCGCAAGATTTCCTTAGCTTCATAGCTTGTTGTTTACCTTGGATATATTTCGCTCCCATTCTTTCAACAAGATATTACCCCTGGTCTGCTCTGCGATGGGAAAACTAGAACTACTGCTTGTTTCCCTTCTTGTTGTGGCTATAATAGCCTCCTGGAACGCCACCCGAGATGCTTTGGCATCCCTTTCTTTAAGAGAGATGTTTTCCAACACCTGATCAATGAGTTGGAAGCTGCTTTGAATTGTTTCTACTTTAACAAGCAGACCCTGTTGCGCCGCCGATAACCTTTTTATGATCTCTATTGCCTAGGATTGAAAGATCCTGATATCAATTACCTGGATTTCGACAAATTCTAGTTTGGCCCGAAGCTGGTCTATCAATTCTCCATGCTGGCTTATTTGAGTCTGACTCCTCTGAACCTTCAACTGTGACTGTTCGATATCGACTTTAAGTCACTCGATTTCTTTTTGATCTTCTATTCTTTCTTTCTCTAAAGTTTCACTTGCCATATCTTTAGCAGCAGCCTATGTTGTAGCTAGTTAGCCTCTAGTGTCTTGATCAATTGATTTTTTCATTTTAGTTGATCTTTTAGGGTCCCTACTGTATATTGGTTTCCGTGGTGAAAGCACCCAATGTTCCTGTTGTTTGTGTCGTGAATTCTACTTTCTTCATATTTTTCCCATCAATTACAACTTTAAATTTCTTAGAGATAGCACCTGCCTCTTGGTAGAGTTCTTGTCTCACAACTGCTTTCCTCTTCTTATCGAAGAAGAATTGATTTAGAGGTAGCTCTTCTACTGATATAGGTGTCAATTTTTCACCCACAATCCAACTAGAGTCCAAGATCTCTTTTGTAGACTGTAGGGGGGTAATGGAGGCGATGGGATTGTCGACCTGTTTAGAATATTTCCCGGGAGTAATGACCGAAGTTGGCTCACTTGGGGGATCGGAAGCCTCGGCTTCCTATTTCAGGCCCCCAACTTTCTCTTCTTTATCCTGTTGTTCTTCTTGGCTGGGTGGTGAACCTTTAGAGCCTCCGGCTTCTGTTTGCTGCTCCTTTTCTATCGTCGAATCTTCACCTCGTAATACTGGAGGAAGGAAACTTCACCTATTCTCTTGGAATCTGATAACATCGGCCCGCTCTTCGGGCAAAAAGGCTTGTAATAGAGCCAAAACCTCATCATAAGATTTTGCGCCTTAGAAAATATCATCATGAGGCGAATTCTCATGCTCAAATATTTTAAGGCCACAACTGGCCAAATGATTACTCATGACCCTGTGTGGATTGTGTTTCTTGAATTTGATATGAACCAAATTTATATCTTCTAGGGCTGTTGCCTCGGCCTTTGCATGCTCGAAGTCTAGTAATGAACAGGTGTTTAAATGAATAGGAAAAGGTGGCCATACCTTTTTTGAAAACCCTTTCAGTTCTTTACTTATACCACCAATTAAGGTTTTCCTTGCGATCTCACAACAAGCCAGCCTGTCGGGTATAAGTAAGGGTAAAGCATGCGGAGGGACGGAAGCACCAAAAACCCTGATGTATGAAAAATCTTTCTCCACATACCAATCAACCACTCTGCTTAAATTTTTCATGATGCTATCCGATATCCTGGGTGGTAGATTACCGAAGATGGAACATGCATCGGTACCATTATCCAGTTGAATATTTTGTATACTAAATCCGAAGCCTTGTCCTCCCAAAGCTTAGAATGGTATACATGGACTGGCTTAGCATTCAATGGAGCCCAACTCAAATTTATCAAGGGAAAAGGCGTCATGGAACATACTGTGTCCACGAGATATGCAGACATAAAAAATGAAGTAGGTTTCCCTCTCTCTTTTTACATCTGATATTATGTAATCCGATTGGTCAGGTTATTTGATAACATTTTGGCCCAGTCGAAAGAAGAGCCTTTTGCTACTGAGTATATCAAGCGAAATCATTGGAGGAAAAAATGCGTGGTGTCTTCCCTCCTGTACAATCTACAGGTCATCATCGCCATGTATTTGAACTGTGGTTCCAAAGAAGATATGGAAAGAATTCTATTGTTGTCTTCCCTAAACTTTGTTGGGTGTGAGACCCAATCCTTAATCAAATCAAATAAACTTTTAGTGTATTACTCACATTCCTTCTGTTTAAAACCATCTAGAAACTCTGCACTGTACATGAAGTCTGACATGGGTGGTAATTTGTACATCACCTGTAAGTTTTCTGGTCTAAAGGTCCCAACAATGACCTTCTACTCATTGATGATGGTTCTAGTAGGGATGTCTACATGATCTAGTGCCCATAGGATCATGTCATAGTAAGGCAGAAGGCGTGGCCTGGCCGCTACATTGTGCATATCTGCTTGGACAATGATCTTGTATTTGGTAGTCATGTCGTCTTTCTTGTTGTCACTGGAATCATCTTAATAGTTCATCACATCTGATTGCAAAACCTCTGAGATGTATGACCAGGTTCGCATGGAATCAATGCTCCAAGGTGAAGTATTTGAAACATTATCATAACCTTGTCCTAAAACCTCAACGCTTGCCTTGAATGCTTTTTGTGGGGCCATGATAGGGGATTGTAACTTAGATCTTCTGCAATAAAAATGCATATACATATAGAGGTTAGCTTACTCAGAAAAACCTCTCTGTGCGGGATAGAAATGAACTTTATGAATAAAATAGGAAGCAAAAGATATATATCTTCAAACATTTAACACATCAATATCCTTACGAACAGAACGGTCCAATCATATTTAGATAGAGATTTTGGCAATAAAAACCATATCCTTACTTTGTCGTTTCGTCTTATTTCCAATTAATGCCATAAAATTCGACGGTTCGTGGCACAAGCTGGCGAAAGGAACATTTGAAATTACCTTGTAAACTGTGCATTATTATCATTTGCATTAAACATTGATTATGCTGGCTTGACTTCCTTAATCAGGATTTAAATCCACACTTTGGCATTCACTGTATCGGGACCTTTACCTCTAACCTTTCGAGCCTCTAAAACCTGAGACTACGATGATTAGATTTAATTAAGAAAGGATGTAACTAAGATTAAGTGTTTTAATTAATTATTCTTTCATTTATATCGCATCTTTGCGGCTCGGGACTTCGAAGGTAAAGTTTCCGGGAGGAATGTAAGCCGAATCACGAAATCCCGAGAACTTAATCATGGTCAAAACTAATCAACATTGACTTATAAAACTCTTATCTTTCACCTGAGGTAAGATTTTAGAACTCTTTTCGCCTTCGCACATTGGGGTTTGTAAATCTTGTGACTTGTAACTCACGAAGAGCGATATTCCGAGGTACAAAAAGAAACAACCTTCATTTAACAATAAAAAGTGGTAATATATAAAACATCACATCCCCCACTATTTCGCATGATGAGACTACTGAGACTTTTAGTAGCTGAATGTCACGAAGTGAAAAAAAACTTAAGAACCAACACTTGACTTTTAAAAAAGATTTGAACCAAAATGAAAAAGGAGGCTCCAACAAACTTCATCAACCATAGCCCAGTATGAATGCATCAACACCTCCAACACATAATCCAATATAGTTACCAAATAGAAATTCAATACAAAGTCAAATTTTCCACTTTCCACAAACCCCTAAGTTTCATCTGCACACTTAACATTGAGCACAAAGTATATCGTATGCCCCATATTCATTTCTAGGGAATCATTTCCACCCTTATAAACTTTAACAATGGTGCATGATACTAACAAGAAATCATAAGTGCAACATGCCATAACCATATATAGCCCATAATGGGAGTTTAAATCAACCGGTCAAAATATATGTGCAGCAAAATAAACCAAGATGCTCATTAAAAAAACATATTTTCCCTTTAAATTAAATCGCCAATAAACGTATCATTTTCCCATTTTGCTTGGAAAGCAGTTTCGAATAAAAATGTACAGACATTTTTCACAAAATAGACATGACCTCATATAGAAACTAGGCCTCCTTCATCATTATTCACATATGGGGTACCACCTATTTAGTATATTATTAAATATATATAAGTAGTAAGGCATTGCAACCTATTTGCATGCAGAGATTTCAATGTTGCGCTTTTAGGTGTCAATAGACCGTTCATTATAAGGTCGAAGATATAACCCTAAAAGCTATTTTAGGGTTTTTTTCCCTAGAAGGAAACCCTCTTTTATGAGGAAATTATATTGTGATTATGCATCGTTGTGAATATTGTATTCTGAGAGAGAACACTATGAGAGAAATAAAATGAATTTACATCGGGCATGTTGCAGGTTGTATCCATTCATTTTGCTAGATAATAAAAGGAAGGACCTGACAATTTATCTGGTGGACATAGCCCACACTGAGTGAACCACATATATCTGTGTCTCTATTGTATTGTGTATCTTCTGTGTTTTATTTCCACGTTTGTTTTATTTTATTTCTCTGTGATCCTGTTTTTATAACACCAACTTCATGAGAGCATATCTTACTAACAATGAGGAACTACATGGCATATCACTTACCATTGGAAATGAAATGATAAGGAATATCCATATATGAGTGTGTTACCTTCATTTACAATTTCCTTCATGTGCTTATTCCTCAAACAACTTTGGGCTTCATGACCACACCTATGGGTTTCTTGTAGAATTCTTTAAAGCGTCTTCTCGTGAGGGCCATGCTTAGAGATATTCCATAAGGGGGCCACTTTGGAGACTTCTCCAAATACACCCATCACATCTCTTGACATCAATGACAACCACTTCTTGTTGACATCAATGCCAACCAATTTTCCAACAACATCAATGACAACCAACTGTCCAACAAATTGGACTGGGATTGGGCTCCCATGGACCATAAAATGAAAGTATGGGACAGGGTTGGACCTAAATGGAAGACAAAGAGAATCAATTAGAAATCAATTATGTTTTTCTTAGGACAGATAAGCACAATTAGATGACTCCTTAATGATAAGAGAAAATAATTGAGAAGAATGTGATCAATTTACTCACTGTGATGGTATCCCCCCCTCTCTATTCGCTTGTCGATGTTCCTTTTTTATTTTCTTTGGTTGTAATTACATGATCTATACCAACTGCCTCTACCTTATCTTCTCCAGTTATCTTGATTAAATCTTTCTTTAACTAATTTTGATATATTCCCTCATTAGTGCGACGATTATTTCTTACCTAACTTTGATATCAAATAATGTTCTTTCTAATTCTCTTAAGTCAATTGAAAGTTGGTGTAACATGTCCTCAATATCTTCATTATTATTAGCATAACTTACAACTCAACTTCCGACTTCTTTTTTCATGTACTCGGTCATACTATTGAATTTTTCCATTGATAGACCTTTTACTATTTCTAAGTGTTGTTAAAATTCATCTCTTGTCATAAGCATAGAATTTAGAATTAATTGGATCTTTCACTTCTACGATAGTTCCTAAAAAATCTAACTCAATCAATTTAAAATATAATTCCATTTTTTGACACTTAAAATGTCACAATCACCCAATACTTCTTTCAAAAATTTTATTCTTTTGAGCCAACAAGATTTTGATTATTTTATGTGGGTAGGGGATGGTAAATAATCTTCTTTAATTTTCAGTTTTCTCATACCATAAACTTTCAAAACAAATGTAATGAAACCATCATTATAAAAACCCTCATCATTTTCAAGGTCAAACTGGAGGTATTGTCTCAAATTAATGATTCTAGAACCCAAAGAAACAAATATGCTCACCAAATCCCATACCTTTAAAATGAGAGACATTATCTTTTTTATGTTCTCCCCAACATATCGTCTAAAAAAAACAAGTAAACTTGATGTTCCCTTTAATTTTGAGTTTGATTATGGCGTTTTATTGGAGTTTTTCCAAGGTTGAACAATAGTAATCATATTTGCAAATATAGGGGGTGGAATTAAAGCATACTCTAGTTATTTAACCCATTCTTTGAGAATATGATTTTCTGCTTCCATATCATCCACTGATTCTTACAAGGAATCACCTATAGCTCTATGAATTTTAGCAATTCTTGATGGTGGGACTCTGCTCAAGTTAAATTATGAACTTGTCTCTCCTTGAACCTTTTTTCCTTTTGAATTAACTGTTTCAAAAACTAACTTCTTTGAATCTTTATCAAATAAAGCATTGTGAAGAGTTAAGGATTCTTCTTCCAAAAAGACTTGTTATTGTGCCGCCAACTCCGTTGCAACTTGTTTTCTCTCTTGAATTCTTTGCTCTTCATATGGAAACTCTATATCTTCAATATTTGTGTCCAGATCCATGTCTTCAAGGGAATATTCATCTTCAGGTACAAGTCCACATACTTCTTGTTCAATTGCATGTCTTTTTCTTTTATTACTTATTGTGATCTTATGAGGTCTTTCGAGATTCCTTTTTGGAGGATCATGGCCATCTCCATCACTATAATTTTCAATTAAATATTTCTTCTTCTCTTGGGTTACAATCTGAGGGTTTTTTTGGGGTGTGTCACTTCTTTGAGAATTACTTTGAGACTATATGATTCTTTCATTTTAAAGCTTTCCACATTATTGATATGCTTCATTAGTGCTAATAACAGTTTCAAGATCTCCAACTAGAACTGCTTTAGGGTTCTTTCCATCATCTTCTTCTTCTCCAAATAAATAAGAATTTGTATATGATACACTAAAACCAACAACAGTCATGTGATTCATGAGATACTGATTAGGGTCGAACCCTTTAACTTCATTTTCCAATTTTAAATTGTACTAGTCAAATTGGACTGCATACTCATCAATTTTTGAAGCATTCTTTATTGTTATTTTGCCAATTCTCCATGGCAAGGAAACAAACTACTTTTTCTTTCTTTCATAAAATAAATTTTCCCAAAATATCTACTATTTGCAAACTTCTATCACAAACATTTTTTCTAGTACATATAATGGAAGAGAAACTAGTACTTCTCGAGAACAATATATTTTGATGACACTTCCTTCACCTCCACTCCCCTTATTTCTCCCCTTTATTTTGATGAGAAAGTACTAGTTTGACTTAAGTACATTCCTTTTGAATAAAAAGGATGCCACTTCCAAATATAGTCTTGAAGTACCAATTCTAAACATAAGTTTCTTAAAGGAATAAATTAAAGAATCATAGACCTCATAAAAATGGTACATTTCCTTCTACTTCCACAAA
The DNA here is from genome assembly GCA_009831015.1 of Picea engelmannii. Taxonomy (NCBI): domain Eukaryota; kingdom Viridiplantae; phylum Streptophyta; class Pinopsida; order Pinales; family Pinaceae; genus Picea; species Picea engelmannii. The sequence continues at coordinate 62,583 of ML819739.1, read as the reverse complement.
GAAGGGTATTGTTGACCAAAATTGGTCACCTATGTTTTCCTTATCTTGGATTAATAAAAAAAAATTGATATTGGAAGATGAAAATTTTTGAACTATTATAAGTTCATTATGTATACCTCAATGTTAACTTCACTACACATTTTTTGGATTGGGAACCTGAGTTCATATGCTCAAGATATCTAGGTTTAAAGTTTAAGCGGAAAAGAGTGACTTTTTCATGTGGAATAAGGCTAATTGTTCATAAATATATTTAATTTTTTTTTTGGGCCAAAGACCCATGATATTCTTATTAAATTTTGGGTTTAAAACCCATAAAAATATTCTATACGCTGGCATCCACCATACTTTCCGCTTCTACCCATCTCCTTATCTCTCCATCCTTTTTCCTCCTTTACCTCCTTACCTCCCCTTCAACCATACTTATATTATTTTTAGTTCCCAGACTCATGGAATCCCTTACCCCCTCACTTCCCTCACTCCCTCACCCCACGATTGCACGACCTACATTTCCCACTCCCCTCACTTCCTTTCCCCTCAAATTACCCCCTCACCCACTCCACTCCTTTTACTCACCCAATAACTCTATACTTAACTTAATTTCAAAATTTCCCAAACTTGTGGACTCACCCTCACCCATACCCCCTCACCTCCCTCACTCCCTCACCCTACGAGTCCGTTTCCTACAAACTAGCCCTCCTACCTCACCCTAAGTCACCCTTCACCTCCACTCCCCTTATTTCTCCCCTTCCCTTAGTCCCTAGTCCCTCTCCTCTCTCAAAAATCCCTCCCATACTTAAACATTATCCTAAAATCTCCTTATTTAAAATTTATAACCAAAAATACTGTTACACTTGGCATCCAATAATATCATGACACTTGGCAATGTGGAATGGTGCCACATGGCGATCAAATAATGGTGCCACATGGAGATCAAGGAATGGTGCCACATGGAAGTTAATGGATGATGAAACATGGCATACAAAGCATCCAACCAGGTTTTGACACATGAAAATGATTGGGCATGATTCATCATGGTGACTGGACATGAGGTGGATGGTGATGAGGTTCTAAAATTATTATTTTATTCATCAACATTCTAAGGGTCAAACTCTATGGTCTCTATACTATCCTCTTCTTCCACATAAGAGACATGAATAAATTTTGTATATATGTATTCAAAACTTAAAGTTTCCCATGCATGTGGGATGGGTTTCACTTCAAATTTTGAACTAAAGGAGGGAGAATCCAAGATCAAGGGCCCACATTTTCCCAAGACATCCAATCGATGGTGGCTGAGTCACGATTTTGCAGAGGCCATAACTTGAGATCTGGATGACATATTTGGGAAAATTTTATATAGTTATAAATATAAGACAATGAATATCACATATGAAGTGATTTATATGGCTAAAAAGTTGATTATCACTTCCATAAATTTAAAAAATAGTCCCCCTCTTTAAAATGGAAATTAATTGAATTTTGAAAAATAAAAGTTTATTTAAAAAAAATTATTAAAAAGGAAAGGGACCCATTTTGAATACATGTATATTAATGATTTAATTTCATTAATGAGGATTTAATTAAACATAATACTTCAATAAAATAACTGTACGTGAAATTCAAGAGAGGAAAAACCCTAACTGCTCAAGTAGTTGGAAAATCTCATTTGAAAAAGAGAAGAAGGGATTCATCAAAGGTTCCATAATCAGAATTATCAAAGGGTTAGGGAAGAATATAAGAGGAAGAAGAAGGTTCATCCATGAATACACAACCAAGCTTCTGATCAAGGAAAAGAGATCTCCATCTTCTCCACTCTTTTTCTTCTTCTACACCATTTCTCATAGCTTTATGCTTGAATCTCTGAATTGGGCACAAGGTCGAGTTCTTGAGTGTTATTCTTGTATTCTTCTAAAGAATTTTCTTATATGATAATGGAGTATTTATAACCATATACATGATTGTCAAACCTTTTGTAATGAAGAACATCTTTCATGAATAAACTCCACAAAGAATTTCTGCGGGGTTGATTTCGATTGTATCTTGTAACTTTGAGTTTTAAGTATGAGGTATTTGAGATTTACCTATCAATTTTTTTTTTTGGTCTTGATAGTGATCCTTTTTTTAAATTCTTTGATAAGATAAAGTTATTCTCTCCTATTTCTCATGAAGAAGATATGGATGTATTTGTGTGTAATTAAGAAGATTGTGTATGTGATGCTGATCACAAAGAATTTCTGATGTCGAAGCCCTCCTTCAATATTTTCTATTGTTTAAAGGTTTCTTGTTTCACATAAAGATCAAATAAAGTCATTGAAGAACCATTTTATTGAATAAAATTAAGCAATAAAGACCTAGGATTTTCTTCCCAAGAATTCTCCTAATCCAAGATATTCAAGTTATATCTTTTAGCCAAAGAGGAGTACCACCTCTTTAAAAGCGCAAGAGGATTCATATCCTTGTGAGGTTTTTGTTTCGGTCCCGATAGATTCAAGCATCGACATGTACCAAGTATGAATTGGGCCTAGCTTAAAATTGACCTGTTTTGATAAACACAATCCATCAAATACATGAAAATATGTGATGGAAAATATTAAATATGCAGACATGTAGAAAATTATGTTCTTCCTAAAACTTGATAACTAGAAAAATATTTCAGAAGAAATGATTTTTGACCAATCAAAAATTGTCTTTTCATTGATATAAAAATATAAAGAGCTAGACGAGGAACTGTAGCAGTATATTCTTGTCCAAAAACCCTAGAGAAAAGTCATGCCATTTCTTGATATGGTTTTCCTAACTAACTGACCTGTACAGTTGATAGATCTTCTGGCATTGTTGTCAGGTCCTCCAGATATCCCTGCAACAAGTCCCAACCACCATTTCTAGATTTCAGGAATTCTTTAGTTTCATCGACTTTGAAATTCATCGTTAGCTCTAGTAGCCTAAATTTTTTCTTGAAATTTAATGGTGCAATTGAATGATTCTATGATTCTTCTCGTATTTATCTATACACCATGAAACCAACTCTGTAGCATAAAATAATTCTGAAACACACCCTGCTTTAGAAATTCTTGATGTCCAAATATCACTATCATTTGTTTCTGGAAGAGACAATGTAGAATAATATTTGTATGCCCTAGACCAGTGATATTTGGGATCCTCTCATGTGAATGTATTAAGAGTATCTCCACAAAATATCTCTTTTCTTTTGGCCATCATGATTAAGGAATTGGTGAATTATGTACAATCTTTCATAATTTTAATACCAAATCAATTATTTTTACATAATAAACCTTGAAGCTATTTTTTTGAAAGAATGATTAAGGAGAATTTAATTTGAATTTCTTGAGGATAGTTTTGAGAAAGTCACAATTAATAAAAACCCTTTGATATTTAACCACTTGTTACTTCCTGTTGGATTGAGAAAAAGGTATAAAGATTCTCCTTGTTACTCTGGTTTATGATATATTCTTTGTTGATTTTTCTATTAATTTGAAGTAATTAGGGAAAAAAATGGTTTAAAATCTCTTAGGAAATATTATTGAATGATATTAGATATTTTCTGAACTTTGTTTGAATTGTTTTGATTTTATGTAGAAATGGACAATTGTTGTTAACTAAAGATAATTAAGAAGATCATGAAGATGCATAGGCCATTGAAGATCGAAGAAATCAGGCATAAAATGGTTCAAAGGAAGATTGACTTTTTATCTTGCAATCTTCATAAACGGTAAAATCAATCCTGAGGATCTCGCAATCCTCAGGATAGATTAATTTACTTATCTCATAATATATAAAGGATAGTGAATGATAGAGAAAAAAACCAAGAATTCAGATCTCTTAATTGTTGACATTTTTTACAACAATCCATTGTAAATGATTTATCAGTTACAGAATTAATGAAAGCTTCAAGCGTTTTGATTATTTCTGCATACTGAGTTTTTCATAGCAATATCTTCTGAAGACCATGGGCCCAGTCGAAAGGAGTTACTGTCTCATTTGTAATCTTATTAATTATGTTATAGTTCAGTGATTTAAGTTTATTTTCAACAATTATAATAGACTCGTTAATGTGTTGATTATTTTATGAATCGATTATGTTGTTCCATTTGCAGAGAATAGATGTTCTATTTGGAGATTATCGATCGTTGTTCCCTTTCCATTTGTTGTCAATTTATCTCTTGTGAATTCTTTTCATTTAAATTCACATTTGTTGTTCCTTTCACATTCATTGTTCTTTTCATCAAATTCACATTTGTTGTTCCTTTATAAATATACAATAGCTCATTGTTCCTTTCAATTAGATTAATTAATCTTTGAGAGATTGATTTATTAAATGTTTCTTAGACTAAATTGTTGTTTCTTAGATAAATGAATGAATTCAGTAAAGTGATTGATGCTTTGATTTATGGTGTGGTTTCCACTCAGAATATATTTCTGTTTGATTGAGTTATGAGTTTCATAGTTTTTAGTCAATGTGTGAAGAACTTGATTATTATAGTAATTTATATAGACTTGTTGTAACTGAATTATCTACATGATTTAAACCTCTATGACTATCTGTATAGACTTTGCTGACATTCTTGAGAGAAAATAAGAATCCTCAATTGATAAATTAATGTCAGACTAAGGTTTTTTTTTGGATATCTTTAGAGCCCAAAATTTTGGCGTCTCTTCTGGGGAGAATGTCAAAGATAGTATAGGTTTCATCTCTGAAGGATGAGGTATTGAAAACATAAGGTAAGAACCTATGTAGGAAAAAATTAAAATTCTTTTGCCAACACCCACCTTCAGGTGATGCATAGAGGTTATATAGGTGCATATAATTTTTGTTAGTGTGTATGACTAAGAAGAAAGAACCTGAAAAACAAAAACCCCACCAAAAACTACAAAATCCCAAGGCCTGGTGCTCCCTAGAAGAAGCGCTTTTATAGATGAAATTATCTGAAAAGCTGAATCTCAAGCTTTGGTTGGACCTCGAAAAGGTTCTAACCGAGTCCCTCAAGAAACAAATTCACCAACTACAACTCATGTTGAGGCTCATAATGAAACTGAAGGAATTGAACATAGTTTTCAAAGTACACACACTCCACTTTTCAGTCCTTTAGGCGAGGGAAATTCTTGTAATTTGAGAGAAGGAGAAGGGGAGACCAATGGAATTGCTGAGGAAAACTCACCATCACCTAAACTTGGATCTCCTATGATTCTAGAAGGTGAAGGAACACCTGAAATCCAAGACCTAGGAAGTGTGACCAAATTCCCTAAGGGACCCAGTAATCAACCACCCCGAATAGAACACCCAAACCAAGAAATCCATGAAGTTTATTGTACATTTTTGACCAAATGGAAAAGAAAAATACACCGTGACCCAAGACTTACACTTTGGAATATCTTATATTTGATCTGGTTGCTAATGCCCCAATGAAATCCATTCCACTACAGAATCTTCCAACCTTCAATGGATTGATCTTAGAGGACCCTGACACGATCTTATTTGAGTTTGATGTCCTGTGTAGAGGTTATGACTATACCTCTGAACCCCATAAACTAAATCTATTTCCTTCCACTTTGAAAGGAGAAACTTTACGATGGTTTATGGGACTAGGGGGAGGAACTATAAATTCATGGGATGAAATGAAACAAGCCTTCCTTACGAAATATCAAGACTATTGTAGTACCAGGGATTTACAGGATGAAATCTTTAAAATGATTGCAAAAGAAAATCAAACACTAGAAGAATATGTTGAAAGATTTCAATATAACCTACATAGATCACCTTACGATACATTTCCAAGTGAGGTACTTAAAGCCACTCTAATACAAGGTATGAACGATGAATGGGTAGAGACGTTAAATTTAATGGGAAAAGGTGATATTTATCAAGAAACATATGATGACATTATCCAATTGTGTATCAGGTTCTCGTGTGGTAGTACATGAAATGGATCAGGAATACTAACCCCCATCACCAGAAGTAACAACATTACTAGTGGGAGTGTCACCCGAGCAGAAGTTGGTAATCTTTTAGAAAATTTTAAAGATGACATTTTGGGTACTTTGACTACACAATTGGATGTTCTGCAGGATAAATAGAAACAAGAAGAAGTAGAATAGCCATTGGTTATATTTTGTCCACGATGCATGAGGAAACATGGTTCAAGAGAGTGTCCCTTGGATGTGGTTCAGATCTGCGCCATCTGTCCCAAAGACCATGCGACAAAGAAATTCCCATCACTCCCAATACTAACAGTTGTCTTTAAAGAAGAAGAAGAGGAAACAAAACCAATGTATCTGATGGCTCAGCGTCACCAATGGCAGGCTCGCCCCCCAAGTACACTACAAGATCCTTCTTCTTTCTTTTCTAGGAAATATAATCAGTAGCATAATTCTAGAAACGCATGGCAAGGCCAACCATTTTCTAATCCCACCTGGTAGTCCCAACAATATCCTACAACACCCTGGCCAAATCAACCAGTTGCTAATCCTACTTGGCCTAGCTTGCAATAACCTACCCCATTTTGGAAAAATTCAAATAATAACCCCTATCCTTCACAGTGGACTAGCACAACTGCCCAAGCCCCCAATTGGACTCAAAACTGGCAGCATCCCATGGGACTGACCAGTCAACCCATGGGAATGGCTCCTCAATCTCAGCCCACTTTACAAGATCCACTTCAACTACCCCAAAATCCCAACCTCAAGTGCACCCTCAACTACCAACTCAACCCAACCTGAATCCTAACAACAGACCAATCCAGCTCGTGCAAATCGTCGAGAATTTGGAGGGTGAAACCAACTCTGTAGGGTGCAACAAAATCTGGTTGAGATCGGGGCATGACATTTCTCCTGGGGAAAGTGACATTCATCAAGAACAGGAGAATGAGAATGATAGACAACCAACAATAAAACCATCAACTATGGTCATAACAGAAGAAACAAAACAGGGAGAAAACACAGTCGAGCAACAAAATCCTGATAAAGACGTAATTTCTCCTCCCTCGTTTCCTGAGAGGATAATGATATCAAAAACAATTTTATATCCTAACTTTGATATCATCGGGGAACTAAAGAATCTATGTGTTAAAATTCCACTCCTTTGGGCTTTACAAGAAATCCCAATTTATGCAAAAGCAATTAAAGAATATGTGGGAAGAAGCCTAGAAGGAAAACTAAAAATCCATCAACTGTTCATGTGGTAGGAACTTTGTCTGATCTTATTCTAGGAAAACATGATCCAAACAAGTACACAGACCCAGGAAATCTCATGGTAACGATTCAGATACAAGGTTGTTTTTTTCCAAATACACTGGTGGATTTGGGGGCAGCCATCAATATTCTGACCACCGAGACCTATAATGTCCTCGGTATCACCTCCTTCGAACCTACTTCAACTATGATAGAAATGGTTGATATATTGGTGATTAAACTAGTCGACACCTTACATGACATAGAAATCTCGATCAACTCTTGGGAATACCCAATTGATTTCTTAGTTATCAACCCAAGAAGTAGACTCGATGGACACCCATTAATATTGGGATGATCGTGGCTAGCAACGACAGATGCATACATAGGATGTCGCACATGAAACATGACAATTGCTAGAGGGAGTGCTATAAATAACCTTATCTTGTATCTTCCAGCTAAACCAAGTCTGTTTGTCATACACCAGCAGTTTCAACCACATAGATATCCAGAAGAAAACCTACGATCTCCTCTCACACTGGAAGAAGCTATTGGGCTCAAAAACCAACTAGAAGATGATGTGATCAACAAATTCATTAACAACCCAACTATTATAAGAAATCCAACATGTCAAATGCTAAAGGTTGTTTTAGATAATGAAGCACAGGGAGATCCTTTGGAAGAATTGATGTAGCAACATATTCCCACTACTGTTTTCCATAACAACATTACAGTTGAAATCGCACTAGGAAAAATTCTAAATATTAATGCCAATTTGAATGAGCAACAACAACAAAATTTGATTCAGATCCTCTTTAAATATCAACAAGATTTTGCTTGGGAGTATCCTGACATGAAGGGCAATGATCCCCAACTATGTACACATCATATCTATATTGAAAAATATTCCCAACCCATCCGACAACCCCAACGAAGATTAAACCCTCATCTCAGGGACACTGTCAAAGAATAATTACAAAACCTATTGGATGTAGATTTCATATATCCTATTTCAAACAACTAGTGGGTCTCTCCACTAGTAATCGTCCCTAAAAATAATGGGAAGTGGTGAATCTGTGTAGACTACAGAGAACTCAATAAAGCTACCCAGAAGGACCATTTTCTCCTACCTTTTATTGATCAGGTCCTTGATACTTTAGCAGGGAAGCAATTTTTCTCCTTCCTAGATGGCTTTAGCGGTTATAATCAGATTCAGATTTCTCTAGAAGACCAGGATAAAACTACATTTACATGTCCTTGGGGTACCTTCACATGTCGAGTATTTCCCTTTGGATTATGTAATGCTCCAACTACATTCTAGAGAGCTATTTAAGCATATTTTCTTATTTAATTAATGAAGGACTTGAAGTTTACATGGATGATTTTAACCCTTATGGCACCGACTTTGATCAAGATTTAAGCAATCTAGAGAAGGTACTGGAATGATGTATTGCTAGCAGGCTATGTTTAAGTCACAAGAAATGTCATAGGATGATGACTGAAGGTGTGGTAATAGGACACTATGTTTCTGTAGATGAAATCAAGGTAGACCTAACAAAAATAGAGGTAATCCTTAATTTTCCTACACCTCATAAAAAAACCGAGGTACATAGTTTCCTTGGTTGTGCATGATATTATCGCAGATTCATAGAAAAAATTTCAAGAATAGCTACACCTTTACATGCTTTAACTGGTAATGTGGAATTTCAGTGGTCTAATAGGTGCCATGTTGCATTTGCATAGCTTACAAGGTTAGTTTCAACAACACCGTTATTGAGAGGACAAAACTGGAAATTACCATTTCGCATCTCTTCAGATGCATCATATATCGCTATAAGCATTGTCCTTGGACAGGAAGAAGATAAGAAACCTTATTCTATTTTTTTATTAGAAAAAACGTTACTCCTGCCGAATTAAATTACACAATAACATTTTTATTTTTTTTAGCCATTATACATGCTATTAATAAATTTCGCCACTATATAATAGGATATCCAGTAACTCTATATACTGATCACTTTGTTATCAGATATTTAGCAAAAAAACCAATTACTAATGGACGGGTTACTCGGTGGTTGTTGTGATTGCAGGAATTCAACATCACCATTAAGGATCGGCCGGGAAAAGATAATCTTGTTGCATATTTCTTGTCTCGTATACTCAAAATAAATAACTCTTTGACAATCAAAGACCAATTTCCAGACGAACACTTGTTCTCTATGACTATTAAGATGCCTTGGTACGTTGATGTGGAAAATTATCTGGCAGTTGGGAAATTACCAGCACACCTGCCATCAAGAGAAAGTAAATTAATCGTTCATCGTAGTGCATGTCTCACCTGGATTAGTGGATATCTTTTCCACATAGGGTCTGATCTTCATATCCGAAGATGTATCAAAGACGATGAAATTTATGATGTCTTGAAGGAGGGTCACAATGAGCCCTGTGGTGGACATTTTGCAGACTGCAGAACTGGGAATAAGGTTTTACAGATGGGCTATTATTGGCCCTCAATATTTAAAGACACAAAGAAGTATGTCCAGGCCTATGACAGCTGTCAGAGGATGGGACGACCACGCCAAGCTGATGAAATGCCCCTGCAACCATAAGTGATGATGGAACCTTTCGAGAGATGGGCACTGAATTTAGTTGGCCCCTTCAACCCAAAATCAAACCAGAAATCTTACATACTAGTTGCAATAGACTATATGACCAAGTGGGTAGAAGCAGTGGCCTTGCCAAACACAAATGAGGAAGCAGACATTAAATTTCTCTTTGAACTATGTGTACACTATGGATTATCTAGGGAAGTAATCTATGATAGAGGGTCGCAATTTACAACACATAAAATATTGACCACTCTACACAATTATCACATTAAACACAAGGTTACCTCCCCATACCACCCACATGAAAACAAACAAGTGGAGAGTACTAATAAAGTCTTGGAGGCAATCTTGACAAAAACAGTTTCAACAAACCATCAAAATTGGGCAGTGATGCTTCCAAATGCCTTATGGGCCTGTTGCACAACCTGATGTAACACTATTGGCTAATGTCCTTATCACCTATCCTTTAGAAAAGAGCCTATATTTTGAATTGAATCAGAGATCAAGACTCTAAGAATGGCCCAAGAAATTGGACTGGATCTTACCGAAGCACACACACAGTTCTTACAACAGCTCAATGAGTTATATTAAGCACGCTTGTTCTCCCTTCAATGCACAACTGTTATTCGGCAGCAAAGAGCTAGCTGGCACGACAAGCATATCAAGAAGAAATCCTTCCAAAAAGGTTATTGGGAGCTTCTCTATGACTCCAAATTTTAGGATTTTCCTAGGAAATTGTAGACAAGGTGACTGGGACCATATGAAATAAAAGAAGTACATGATAATGGCACTGTCACTTTAGCTACCATCGATGGGTCTGGTTCTCCTTTTCTGGTAAATGGACATCTACTACGACTCTACCATCAACCGCTTTCAAAAGAATCCTTTTGCCAAGAAGCAAGTAATGATCCTATTGTTGAGATTTTAGCAAGCTGGTAAGGTAACCCAACAGCTTCAGCTCCATGAAATTGTTGTTTTTATCATCACTGTACATATTGTATATATTTTTGTTTAAAGATTTGATCGAGTTTTAGATTTTTACTTTATAGGAAAGTCACTATAAAGAGCTTTGTGGAACAAAAAATAGAAAATGTGACTGTAACGAAATATAATTAGCACTCTTTTCTGTTCCTTATTCAAAAATTTCAAATTTATCTTGTCTCACTTCGAAAAATCCATTGAATATAAACCTCGTTTTATACATGAGATGAATATGTCATGTTCCGCAGCAAAAAGTTAGGCAACTACACTAAAATAATGCACAACTGTAGTAAATAGAAAATGAATGCATGACACTGAAAACCATATAATATATTGTATTCCTCCGATCATTGAATAAACCTACCCATAAAATTAAAAATTAGTTGATGTCTAATAAATCCTAGATTCCTAAAACAAAAATGTATGCGGGAGGTATCTAATTACTTAATTAGATGGTTAAATTTGAACATCATCATTGCCATTCATTCGAACGTAACAACTGCCATTCCCTTTGTTGTGATTATCGTTCCCTTTGTGGGTAGTGTTTTTCATTCAAATGTAACAACTGTCATTTCCTTTGTTGCGATTGTTGTTCCCTTTGTGGGTAGTGTCATTCATTCGAACGTAACAAATGTCATTCCCTTTTTTGTGATTGTTGTTCCCTTTGTTGTGATTGTCGTTCCCTTTGCAGGTAGTGTCATTCATTCGAATGTAACAACCGTCGTTTCCTTTTTTTGGGTCGCACTGTTCATTCGAAAGAAACAATTGTTGTTCCTTTCCTTTGAAAGTAACAATTTTTGTTTCCACCAACAACACGTGTTTTTGATACATTTCAGCCACTCCTTTGGGTATGAACTTCACTAACTAATATTCAACAACAACACTTCTAATCATCATGGTAATGATTTTTCATTTTCTTTTTGAGGAATATCTAGCATACCTTATCAAATTGTTTATGGATTGTTTTTTCCAAATTATCTTAATATTGTTCATAATCTTTCACCACCACAATTCATTTCTTTTCCCTATATATACATATATACTTGAATGATAAACTGCCTTCACATCATAATAAGGATTCTAAGGCACATTTTTACTTGGAATTCTTACACTTCTTAAGACATTCCACACTCTTAAGGAGTAGATGAGCCTCCCTTAATAGAGCCTAAAAAAAAAGAAAAAAAAGGGGGAAATAATAATAAAATAAATAAATATAAATAAATAAAATAACATTCTCCCAAAAAGTATAGGGGGTCTCATCATGAGCCAACCTACCACGATCATAATATATTAACATAAGTGGCATTCCCACTATGGATATCACACCATGGAAATGGACTTTGGCGTTTAGGGTCAAAAGACAAGAGGTCTCATCACGAGCCGACTTGTTCACTTTGTTATGATCTAGTGAGTGGAATTATTGTTATCTAGACACCAAACCAGGATAGTGGAATTTTTGGGAAAATACTATTCAAACTATTTATTGAGAATACTGGCTCATCTACAAGTTAAAAGAGAACCCCGTCGAGGCTACGGACGCTTGCTAGGAGTAGTGGCTCTACCTGTGGTATTGAAGTTTATCTTAAATACACTAATTTTTTTATTGTGTTCATAGAATTCCTTTCTTAACAACGAGGCTATCATTCTGACTATATTCAACACAAGGGAAAGTAACAAAATTATGCCACGTGGTATATTTATAAAACGTGAACATATTAGGACTACTCGGAATATTCTTCCTTAACATATTGAATATTGGTATTTGAACTTGTACTTTCCACAAAAGGTGTCATTATCGTTCATGATTAACATTCAAATGCTTTGAAAGTATTAATATTTTCCCAGTGGCGATAGTGTAATAATTATCCCTCGCTTGATTGACTACCATCATTACGTTCACACATACCGACGGTCATGGTCGACCTTTTTCATTCATCAGGGGTGGATATTACGCACAGTTATTGATAGGCTAGAATGATTACAATTAATGGGAAAATCCATATTTCTATATATCATTGATGTTCTATAATTTTTACCATTTCTAGTAATTTTTTCTCACAAGCTGGTCTAACTAGTTTACAGTTGGGAATGCTAGTTGTGTTGACTTGTTTATAGAAGAAATGGGTGGCCAAATCATTCAACACGAGCCTAAATTGATGCAAGTGACTGATCAAGAAAGATAAATTCTACACCGTCTAGGCTGGATGCAATACGTTAACAGACTACAGGGATTCGATATAAATGTTGTGCTAGCATTTTTCCAAAATTTATAGGGGGGAGTCTCAGAAATTTGAGGCATATAAATACCATTTATTGATTCCATTATAGATGAGGCAACAAGCCTCCCAAATGAAGGAACAAAGTGGACCGGGAAATAAACAAAACTCAAGGAAGTTGTGGAGTCCTTCACAAAACTAGGAGAGGAATTAGACAAAAAAGGGAAAGGGCTCAACCCCACTGCTCTTAGCGAACCATGGAGGGAGATAGCAGGCATGATACATAGATATATCACATGCAACAGTTGATATGACGTGGTGAGAACTCACCACCTCAAGCTGCTAGCAGTATTAAAACAATGGTTAGTGATAAATCTACCATTCTTTTTTAATACCATGTTGCATGAAGTTGTTGGGAGAACCCAAAAATCCAAAGACCCTACTAATGTAATTAGTCATCACGGGTTAGTAAAATTGATAGTAAAAATGGCCTTAAACCATAAACAAATAACATGGGGGGACTTAATTGAGCCCGATAGGCCCCTGCAAATTGAGCAACCTTAACTCCACCATGAAATTCCTCCTGTTGGAATTGAAGCAGCCCAGACATAGGGAGATAATGCCCAAATCAAAATTCCAGTACCCCAACCTGAAATGGAAACAAACCTTACTTAGTTTTCAGAAACTTAGAGAATGCAAGAATGAACATCAAAGAAGAAATGACAGAGAACAATTTATGTTCTTGAAACCTCCACTATAAAAAGAAGAAAGGATAAAGTGGCATCATAACCTGAAAGCACTCAGGAAACTGTACAAATAGAACAACCATCACATGAAATCCCTGCAGGATAACAAGATGATTTTTTTGGAAGTTATGAAGAGGAGATGGCCCAAGTTTTATGAAATTTAGGGATATCACTTACTGAATATACAGATATGTCAAGAGAGCCCCAAGATCCAACTTCTTCTCATTCAAACCCTATCTTTTATCTTCCTGATATGGAGATGCCATCTCTTGAGGAAACATAATAGCTCGAACCTCAATTCGATGAGAACAATCCTTTAGAGAAACCAAAGCATCCAGAAGATACATGGAATCAATTACCAGTTGATAAAGGTGGGGAAGACCTTGAAATTCCCCTTAGACAGAAAGAAACAATAGGAAAAGGCAATAACAAAATCAAAAAATTGGAACATGAAAACAAGACATTGAGAAAAAGGGTCAAGAAAATAAAAGTATTAAAACAAAAAGTTGGTAGATTGAAAGAAACAATTAGACAACTTAAGAAGTAGGTGGAACAAGTTGAAAAATCCCATGAGAAGAAGAAATCTAAGAGGGCTAGAGTATAGGGAATAAATCCACTTCCCAGAAGGAAATTTCACACTAATTCTGTTGAAACACAAACATAATTTCATGCTCCTTTGGAATTAGTTGAAATAGAAACTCAGACAAAGGTTCCAACAACAATAAAAACAATTGTTTAGACTGAAGAAGTATTTCATTCCCCTGAATAGGATGCCATTATTAGAAGGTTGGAAGTAGAACTGGAACAATCTCAACAAACCCTAACTCAATGTAGAAGTGAAATGGTGACAGTGACAGGACATCAAAAAGTTGTCTGACAACTCCGAGCCATGTCAACAACTGAGAATGCGGCCTTTGTTGAGCTCAGTATATCCAAATAAAAGGTGAAGAAGGTACAGGGCCATCTTGATGGAGCTTTGGAGCAAATCAAAGAAATTTTCTTTGTTTATTCTGATATTTTAGATTGCAAGGCCCCTGCTACTAATTATGCCCTATTTCTATTAGAACGTTATTTGTTATTAAAAGTAAAAGTAAAATTTATTAGGGTAGGCTCACCTTCTGAGTTCACCGCTGTCTCTGATTTTGTTTCATATTTTAAAGAACAAGAGGATGGAATACACTAATTTTTGTGTGAACTATATCTTCACAACTTCATCCTAGAATAAAATAGAGAAGATAACCCCAATCCATTCATCGAGGATATCCATTTTCATACCTTCTTGTCTTCTACCAAAAATCAAGTTAGGTGGGCTAAAGCACATAAGGTCTTCATGAAAAAGGAGACTATACTAGACCTATGGATCAGAGAAAAACCTCCTAAACCCTTTGATACCATTATACAGCATAGAGCATTCATGAATAGGGAGAAGGTTGTGGAATCTTTATCCCCCACCCATAGACATGTTTTACATTCAGGGCTACAATATTTTGGAGAGATTAATGAAGAAGCCGTTTATGTTGCCAAATTAAGATGGAATGTCTCTTCAAATGAAGTCAAGAACAAGGAACCATTTGGTTTCAGGAATATTCAAGAAACTGCTCATAGGTTAGAGAGGTATGCCAAAATGATCTTGGAAGAGGGGCCTTCCTAGATTGGATGCAAGTACAGTCCCCCCATTATTTGGTATCCTCCAGAGGGTTATCAGATTGTTTATGAAATTTGTAAGAAAAGGGAAGATGTTTCCTTTGAAGAGCTTAAAGGTAAGCATGGGTTCTAAAGACCTAGGGAAGAGACCTCTCCACCCTTCAGTATCATTACTTTGAATATAAACTCTCTGGTTGCATGAGGACACGCAAAAAGGTACGTTGGGGGGTATGTTGGGTTGTGAAAAAGTATAAATACACTCCTTGTTACTCTGGTTTGCAATATATTCTTTGTTGACTTTTATATTAATTTGAAGTAATTAGGGAAGAAAATGGTTTAAAATCTCTTAGGAAATATTATTGAATGATATTAGATATTTTCTTAACTTTGGTTTGAATTGTTTTGATTTTATGCATAAATGGACAATTGTTGTTAACTAAAGATAATTAAGAAGATCATAAAGATGCACAGGCCCTTGGAGATCAAAGAAATCAGGCATAAAACAGTTCAAAGGAAGATTGAATTTGTATCCTGCAATCTTCATAAATAGTAAAAGCAATCCTGAGTATCTCTCAATCCTCAATATAGCTTAATTTACTTATCTCATTGTAATATATAAAGGATAGTGAACGATAGAGAAAAAAGGAAAGAATTCAGATCTCTTAATTGTTGAGATTCTGTACAACAATCCATTGTAAATGATTTATCAGTTATGGAATTAATGAAATCTTCAAGCATTTTGATCATTTCTGCGTACTGAGTTTTTCGTAGGAGTATCATCTGAAGACCGTGGGCCCAGTCAGAAGGAGTTACTGTCTCATTTGTAATCTTATTAATTCTGTTATAGTTCTGTGATTTAAGTTTCTATTCAACAGTTAAAATAGACTCGTTAATGTGTTGATTCTTTTATGAATTGGTTATGTTGTTCCATTTGCAGAGAGTAGATGTTCCATTTGGAGATTATCGATTGTTGTTCCCCTTCCATTTGCTGTGAATTTATTTCTTATGAATTCCTTTCATTTAAATTTGCATTTGTTGTTCCTTTCGCATTCGTTTTTCTTTTTATTAAATTCACATTTGTTGTTCCTTTCGTCTAATTCACACTTGTTGTTCCTTCTTAAATATACAATAGATCGTTGTTCCTTTCAAGTAGATTAAGTAATATTTGAGAGACCAGTTTATTAAGTGTTTTGTAGACTAAATTGTTATTTCTTAGATAAATGAATGAATTCAATAAAGTGATTCATTCTTTGATTTATGGTGTTTTTTCCACTCATAATATATTTATGTTTGATTGAGATATTAGTTTCAGAGTTTTTAGTCAATGTGTGAAGAACTTGATTATTACAATAATTTAGATAGACTCGGATTTCCTATAACTGAATTATCTACACGATTTAAACCTCTACGACTATCTTCATAGACTTTGTTGACATTCTTGAGAGAAAATACGAATCCTCGGTTGATAAATTAATGTTAGACTAAGGTTGTTGTTAGGACATATTTAGAGCCCAACACTTCCGTAATATTTTACATTTAATATTGCTTCGAGAATGTGATAAGAAGAAATTAAATCTCACCGCGGAGCGACAGAGAAACAAATGTATTCAAAGATATAGTGGATTATGTCCGATCCCATGGTAAAATCTCATAAAATGACTAAGTGTTGCAAATCAAACAGACGAAGGGGAATGTAATTTTTTTTCTTAAAATATTTTAATGTGATACCTGCTTCCACGATAACGATAAAATGGAATAAGTATTGAAGTGTCGAGAGAGAGTTGAAGTCTCAAAAATAAATAAATATCGTGAAGGAGACAAATAAAAATATCATCAAAGATGAATGAGTGAACTCAACCCACAATGAAAATCAGAAAATATTCTAAGTATGGTACAAAACAAA
This sequence comes from Picea engelmannii, assembly GCA_009831015.1. NCBI lineage: Eukaryota > Viridiplantae > Streptophyta > Pinopsida > Pinales > Pinaceae > Picea > Picea engelmannii. Next base: position 45,299 of record ML819739.1, on the reverse strand, counting down.
GATGGTGGAAGATCAGAGTGTGTTTTGATGATGGGGGAATTTTGGATTTTACAAGAAAATATGCGATAAGCTCTCATAACACTTCAAAATACTATAAGTATTGGTGCATTATGGTTATGGTGGAACACAAAGGTACACTTTGGAGGAAGCTAAAGTTATAAAAAGACTCATGAACCCGCCATAAAGTGGAAAAAATTCTAAGTGTAGAAGCATGATATACAAGAGAGAGAGAGAGATTTGTACTAAGAGTATTTTAGGATCAATAACAAGGAGACAAGATGATCAATGTGTGTATTTCAAATTAATTAGTGACCGCTTTATTTAATTGGTATTGTATGTTGATGATATGTTGGTAATAGTGTTGGCATGTTTTACAGGTAGCGTATGCTTGTCATTGATGGAAAGTACAGCAGCGATGATGGCTTGAGTACATCAACGATGATTAGCAGCGTAGTGATAATTGGGGAAGAGTATAAATCGTGATCGTTAGATCAACAATTCAGAACTCCAGATGGTTGTCAGATCTCAATGTAGACAAGAAGAGTGCACTGAAGAGGAGGATAGATCTCAGGCATTAAATCTAAGCACGGGATCTGACCATCGTCGGATCAAGGAGAACCTGCATGTTCTTTAAAGTGCAAGGAGTAGCAGGCTCACAAAATCCTGAAAGAAGGAGGATCGTCCATCATCAGGTAGGACACGTGGTGAAAGATCGTCAGTTCACTGACTGGAGAGTCAAAGGAATGGGGTTACCTAACCTCTCAAAATTTTGATATGCGAAATGAGAAATCGCGAAAGCGCCTTATGCATAAGATTATGGTCACAACCCTTGGTCACATCAATGAGAGATGGAAGAAAGAGATAGAGAAACCAAGCTCCTTTTCGGGGATCGTGACTAGGAATGTCGAGACACATGGTCACACAAATGCCAAATTTCCGAAAGCCGAAATGTCGAAATGAATGCAAGATCCCTTGGAATCAATCCAATGGTTCAGGTGAATTTGAACAAGATCGGAGGGCTACTGTAGCACGTTGCAGTATAACTGCTAGAAACCATTGATGGTCTCTGCCAGAGAATTCAAAGAGACCTCTGTGTGATTGCTAGAGGAGATGAAGAGTCTCTAAGCTTCGTCCAGTGAAGCAAGACGATTTTTAGGGGGATTGATAGATGGATGAGCATTGAAGTCTGTAACTGAAATAGAAGGCATAAGCTCGACTGTGCCAAAGAAGACGAGGAGTCTCAACTGCTAGAGAGGCTGAGGAATCTTAGCAGAACACCCAGTGATGTTGAACACGTGGCAGGAACCACCAAAGAAGCTGAAGAGTTGCGATGATCAGGAAAAGCACTCGAGATGTGCAGGAGATTTGGTGCGGTGTGAGCATGCAGAGGCATGGAAAATATTGCATGCACAAGGAGCACAGGGACTATAAGAATGTGGAACAAAGAAGAGATGTGTGTTGTTGTCATGGGGAAGTATTCAAATGTGAGCAAGGAGGCAGAGTGCAGGTGCAGAAATGAACAGTAGAGGAAGGTTGCTTTGAAGGGATATGGTGCAGAGAGTATAAAAGGAAAAAGAACAGAAAGTGCAAGGGGTGTGCAGAAGACACTTATGCAGACAGAGCAGAGTAGTGTAACAAAACAACGACAAGGCTAGTAAGCCATTGAATAACTTTATATCACTTTAATAAGTTTTGGTAACAAGGAATTTATATACCAGGGTGGTTGGGCAGTGTTAGGGAGGACTGGTGTCCTCAAAGGTTCAAGTGGGTGCTTGAACACAGGGAGTTGGTGCTAGAGAAACTAGGGAGTTGGTGCTTCCTTCTAGTTGGTTCTAGAGAAACTAGGGAGTCGATGCTTCCTTCTAGTTGGTGCTAGAGAAACAAGGGGGTTGGTGCTTCCTTCTAGTGGGTGCTAGAGAAAATAGAGAGTTGGTGCTCTCAGCAAGTTGCAGCTTGCAAAACCATAGGTTGTAGCCTCACAATGAGTTGGTGCTCATATGTATGATAATGTAAAGAATGTATATAATACTTATCATATAAAGAAAAAGAGGTTTTTACCCTGTATGGGTTTCCTTGGGAATTATCTGTCTCTATCTTTCTCATATATGTGACTGATGTTGAATGTGCTTTTGTTTATTTATCTGCATTATTGTGATCATCATTGAGTGCCTTGTAAAGATTTTAAAAGAAGCATAATTGTTTAAGCACAGGAACAACTGATTCACCCCCCCCCCTCTCAGTTGTTCAACAATTGGTATCAGAGCGGGCCCCTTTTATCTAAGGGTAGATCCTAGAGCTTAAACATGTCAAGCCATGAAGGAAATTCAACCAATAAGGCCTCT
>ML819738.1:85798-99841 GCA_009831015.1 Picea engelmannii | reverse complement strand
CATCTATATTTAGTTTCTTGTTTCAAATAATCAAGGAGAATATCCAATCTGATCTCCAATTCGAATTGATGAGGTGGCTTGTCAACTGTTGTCCATGAGATATTTTAGGAAAATAAATTTGGCAAATTCCTGAAAAATAGGGTCCAACAATCTCTTCATATCTCTCAAACAGTAATAGTTGTGTAACAAACGAGAGAAGTTTTTGTGAAGGGACTCGTTTCCAACAAAAAAAATCTTTTGGTTTCCAAAAATTCATCACCAGCAGTTTTGTAACCGCTCCCAAAATTACTAACTAAAACATAAAATTATTTATTGTGAAATATCAGAAAAATAGGCCTCAAAGATCAATTCGAGTCTCTTAAAATGTGATTGTTGTGTAAAAACCGAGATGCATTTTTGTGAAGGGGAATGTTCCCACAAAAAACTTCTTTTTTTCAACAAATTACTCTCCAGTTGTTCTACAACCTCTCTTGAAGAAAAAGACTAAAACAGGTAAAAAAACAGAGTATTTCCTGTAGCTTTATCCGAAAATTAGGCCTCAAATATATATTTGAATATCTTAAAATGTGATAGTTGTGTAAAAACCAAGAGAGGTTTTTGTGAAGGGGCATGTTTCCAACACAAAAATCTTTTGGTTTTAACAAATTCATCTCCATAGTTTCAAAAGCTTCTTTTGAATATAAGGACTAAAACAGGAAAAACAAAGTATTTCCTATATTTGATTTCTGGTTTTTTTTTCTTTTGTATTCATCTTTTCTTGCTGCTTAGCAATCCATTGCTCTACATGAGAATTCTCTTTCTTCAACTGTTCCACTATCTTCTGGAGCTCTCTGATCTTTTCTCTATCAGTTCTGACTTTAACCTTGAACTCGGGGAACTCTTCAGCAAGTGTCGGCTCATTCAAATCTATGGCAACCTAAGGTTCTTTCATCTTAATTTGGTACTTAGAAACCAATCCTGAGTCGTGCTCTTCATATGAAATGGATGAGTCCATGGCTTCATGAATGTTTGATATATGGTCTGAATCTACAAGATTACTTTCTTTAGTTTCAGGAACCCTACTTATACCTTTGGCAGATGCTTTAGCTCTTGACAATTTGGTAGCAACTCTTGTTACAGGTCCTGTAGAGAATGGAACAATTTGCTTACCTTCTTTAACTAGTTCTTTATGTACTTGGGACTTTCCTGTCTTTCGTTTGATATCTTCTTTAGCATCTTCAGAATGGTCTTCTATCACTATGACATCTTCTCTTTTGATTGAGGAATTGAACATGGATTTGGGCCTTAGCCTGTACTTGTTGGTGACTCTTGTAGAGTTCCTCCTAGGGTCTTGAGGCACATGCACACATTTCTTGTTTTGCCTTTTAACTGTAGCATTCTTCTTACTGGTTGATGGTGCTTTATGCTTGGCTGAGAGTGTAACATTATAATATTCATCAGAGTCTTCTTCTGTTTTTAAATCTGCCTCAGGAAGAATTTTTTTTTTTGTTTCCCATTTGGGTCTCTTACCTTTGTTGGTCCTCGTTACCTTGATGGCAGGCAATTTTTCTTTAACAGGGGTTTCATCAACTGGAATGCTTGGATCCTATGTAACAAACCTTTTCCTTTTTCCTTTCTTCTGTTTCCTGGACCGTGGGTCATGATTTAGGGATTGCATGTGCTAGCTCTAGGTTTTTTGTATTTCTCTTAGGGAAGACACGACTAGAGTCTTAATTAAAACCTAATGAAACATGCTACTCTTTGCATTGGAGGAGTGTGACAACACTCTTTTTGACATTTTTTCTATACTTTTGAGGAGAAAATAAGGCAAATTTAAAGGATAATCACCATTTATATGCATTAATAACCAAATGTGATAGATATAAATCAATGAGAATCTTCCTTCGCAGGTGATATATCTGTGGATAACGATTAGAGAAGTGTGCCATTCTTGTCTGATCCAACTGTGAGGGATTCCTTTTCTCCAATCCCGGTTTTGTTTGTCCTGCAACAAAAACTGATTGGTGAATTCTGTAACTACATTCTCTTTCTTCCACCATCGTTCTCCTCCAACCACAAACCTGCAAGCCTTGGCAATTGTTTTTTTTGTCACCAACATTAGCAATTTCCCAATCTCCACTTCGTAACCATCGATGTTTTGTGCAAACACCAAAGAGACCTGTTCGTCATGACCTTGGAAGGTAGTGAGGAATTCAAACCAACCAGCATCTCTAAATCTCTGCACCCTTTTGTTGATATGCCTCAAGAAGCTCTGCGTCCTCAGGTTCCAATCTGACCACTTACCCACTTCTCTTAGGCGCCATGAAACACGATGCTACAATAGGGACTGATCAGATTCTGAATTTACAAACTTCAACTGTTAACATATAACAGTTCTTCTGAGAAAAATACCTACGCTTATAATTCAACACAATCAGAATGACAAGTGGTGGGTTTACATAATGATCTTTGGGAATTAAATGATTTTAAATGATTCCTTTGCAGGTACAAAGAAATTCGATCATGTAATAGTTTGAATCATAAAATGATTCGAGAGCCATCATGGGACACATGTGAACTCTTAGTCCACGATCTCTGTAATCATAATGAAATCTGGGTGGTGGGTGCATATTAAGGCATGATTATATTTGCGCTACAGGAATAATGTTATTCTAGTAGTGCTATTAATGACTTAGCATAATTTGAATTTGTAAAGTTCAAACAGGCATATGAAGTGACACGTCATTCAAAACCATGTCTTAAAACTCCAAACTTAAAGAAATTATCCAAAGAACTAAAATGTGAACCATAACAAGCTGAAAACAATGATTAAAATCAAATGAAAGAAGATAATGAAGTGAAGGTAGGAAGGGTTTAGGATTAGGGTTTCTCACTAAATCAAGACAAAATTAGAGACTAACATTGGCTCCTTCTGGGGGTTGATGCTCTCCCTATGAGGCATCAATAACAAGTAGACCACTGTGCCTTTTCCTCTATGCATCCATGCAACGCAACCTGCAAAATTTTGTCTCTACAAACATTCACATTCTTCTATGTTGTTCCTAGTCCATTGGGTTATGGAGTCAGTGAATATGATTCAAATCTAGCCCAAACTTCTGCAACTCTGCTCCTCATTTGAAGCCAAAACTACCCCTATCAATAGTGATTTATATGCATTGGGCATGGAGTCTTTATTTCAAAACTGAAATCAAATTTTCTGTTGCAAACCAATAGATTGAAAATAATTTCATACTTGATGGCGAGCTTATTCTTCTATCTATTCCTACTTATAACCAATAAAAATGGGCTCATCATGTGACATCATGCTTCCAATGAAGCCATGATAACATCAAACCATTTACCAAAGCTATTTCAACGCAGATGGAAATCAGAGAAGAATTCTTTATGTGTAACAAAATTTTAATTTTTAACACATACCTACAACCCTCATTTGATTTAATTCCAAAAATAGCAAGGCTAAAACCTTCTGAGAAACATAAATCCACATAAATAGCTACCGGTTCATAGAAAGAAGTAGATTGATAACTGAAAATGGTTACCTCTGCTTGTTGCTCGATACTTCCATATACTGGTTCTGACTGTACATGACAAATGGGTAGAATGTTCTCATAAACGTGTTGATCAAATGTAGCATTTCCATATGCTACCTCATATATATGTTCTTGATGAGAAACCTCTTGATTTTCCTCCTTAATCAAATGTAACAACATATCATAGGAATCCACTTGAAGGAGTTGAGGAAAGACCTCTTCTTCAACTATTTTTTCATTCAGATCTAAGACAACAAGTGCATCAAAAACAAAATCTAATGCATTAACAAATATGCAATCATCTTTCCTATTATCAATTAGATTTGGAAAATCTTCCTTAGAAACATGATTTTCATTCTTGCAATCAGAAGAAACATTTGCTTTCTGCTGAATATGCTTATCAAATTCATCACAACAATTTTCAAAAAGACTTTCAGCTGAAAAATCTTCTTTACAAAATATATTGAAAGCATTATGAAAACTTGCCAATGAGTTAATACTTAAAGTTGGAAGAGATCTGCACCAGTCAAGGGATGCTCCCTTCAATGAGTATCTRAAAATCTTGATCTTGACATCCTCATGCAAAATCTGACGTTCATGAATAAACTCATGAAAATCTAACAGATGCTTAGCCGGTACCTCCCAATCTTCTCCTTTAAATGTAGGAAGGGAACCTTCCCATTCACCTATGCTAAGCATTAGGTTTGGAAAACCAACTACATCTGAAAAGTCACAAAAGACCAACCTTTGAGGAAAAATGGCTTCCATACTTGGATCCCTAGTGGAGTCATCTATTAATCCTTAGACAATGGAGTCGCCATGGTGAAATATCTGTAGTCATGTATCTGCCCTCTTCCTGTTCACCATCAAGAAGCGGATCTGATCGTTGTCATTCTCTGAGGGAAGATATCTTTGTTGCTTCATCCCCGACAACGGTGCCAAAAGATGTTAGTCCCTAAAGTTTCACTTGATTGTGAGAGGGAAATCTAGGGCATCATCGGTTTATTGAAAAGTGTTTAGAATGTTTTTATAATTTGGTTTTTTGAATAAGGTGGTTGAAAACTAGCTCAAGGTTATAACATAACATGAAAATCAAGATCAAAACATAGCATATCCCATTGACTGAATAAAAGGTAGACACACAGATGGATTAAACCAATAAGAAAAAGAGAAGAAGAAGCCTTCAATTTGTTAACTTCACATAAATTCTTGCCTTAAAATATCAAAAGAAACAAGAACATCAGCTTGAAATCAAAACTTGAAATTAATTCCCACAACAAATTCTTTACTGTATTAATTAACAATCAAGAAACAAATGCATTGCAGTATGAATAATGAATTCAAGGAAGAAAGAAAAATAGAGTAGAAAAGAGTGTCTAACCATCCATATTCCTTTTCTATTAAGTGTCAAATAGAACATAAATGCCTTTACAAGGAGTTTCACAAAAAAGTCCTCTGGATCTCCAATTTTCGACCCTCAACTTCTCCTTCTTCAGAGTTTATCTAGAAACAATACATAATTATAAAGATCCAAAATAAATGGATCTGAAAACATCCTCATCTATATTTAGTTTCTTGTTTCAAATAATCAAGGAGAATATCCAATTTGAGAATTGATGAGGTGGCTTGTCAACTGTTGTCCATGAGATTTTTTAGTAAAATAAATCTAGCAAATTCCTGAAAACTAGGGTCCAACAATCTCTTCATATCTCTAAAACGGTAATAGCTGTGTAAAAACCGAGAGAGGTTTTTGTGAAGGGACTCGTTCCCAAAACAAAACTCTTTTGGTTTCAAAAAATTCATCACCAACTGTTCTGTAACTGCTCCCAAAATTACTGACTAAAACAAAAAAATATTTATTGTGAAATATAAGAAAAATATGCCTCAAAGATCAATTCGGATCTCTTAAAATGTGATTTCTATGTAAAACCCAAGAGATGTTTTTGTGAAGGAGAATTTTCCCAAAAAAAACCGCTTTTGGTTTCAACAAATAACTCTCCAGTTGTTCTGCAGCCTCTCTTGAAGAAAAAGACTAAAACAGGTAAAAAAACAGAGTATTTCCTGTAGCTTTATCAGAAAATTAGGCCTCAAAGATATATATGAATCTTTTAAAATGTGATAGTTGTGTAAAAACCAAGAGATTTTTTTATGAAGGGGAATGTTTCCAACAAAAAGCTCTTTTTTTTTAACAAATTCATCTCCATAGTTTCATAAACTTCTTTTGAATATAAGGACTAAAACAGGAAAAACAAACTATTTCCTGTATTTGATTTCTGTTTTTTCTTTTTTCTGTTGTGTTCATCTTTTCTTGCTGCTTAGCACTCCATTGCTCTACATGAGCCTTCTCTTTCTTCAACAGTTCCACTTTCTTCTGGTGCTCTTATATATTTTCTTTATCAGTTCTGACTTTAACCCTGAACTCGGGGAACTCTTCAGCAAGTACAGGCTCATTCAAATCTATGGCAACCTGAGGTTCTTTCATATTAATTTGGTACTTAGAAACCAATCTTGAGCCATGCTCTTCATATGAACTGGTTGATTCCATGGCTTCAGACATGTCTGATATATGGTCTGAATCTACAAGATTACTTTCTTTAGTTTCAGGAACCCTACGTATACCTTTGGCAGATGCTTTAGCTCTTGACAATTTGGTAGCGGCTCTTGTTACAGGTCCTGTAGAGAATGAAACAATTTTATTACCTTATTTTACTGGTGCTTTATGTACTGGGGACTTTCCTGTCTTTCATTTGATATCTTCTTTAGCATCTTCATAATGGTCTTCTATCACTATGACATCTTCTCTTTTGATTGAGGAATCGAGCATGGATTTGGGCCTTAGCCTGTACTTGTTGGTGACTCTTGCAGAGTTCCTCCTAGGGTCTTGAGGCACATGCACACATTTCTTCTTTTTCTTTTTAACTGCAACATTCTTCTTACTAGTTTCTAGTGCTTTATGCTTGGCTGAGAGTGTAACATTATAATCTTTATCAGAGTCTTCTTCTATTTTTAAATCTGCCTCAGGAATAATTTTGTTTTTTGTTTCCCACTTGGGTCTCTTAGCTCTGTTGGTCCTCGTTACCCTGATGGCATGCAATTCTTCTTTAACATGGGTTTCATCAACTTGAATTCTTGGCTCCTGTGTAACATCCCTTTTCCTTTTGCCTTTCTTATGTTTGCTGGACTGTGGGTCAGGATTTAGGGATTGCATGAGCTAGCTCCAGGGTTTTTGTATTTCTCTTAGGGCAGACATGACTAGAGTCTTAATTAAAACCTTATGAAACAGGAAACTCTTTGCATTGGAGGAATGTGACTGCACTCTTTTTGACATTTTTTCCAGGCTTTTAAGGAGAAAATAAGGCAAATTTAAAGGATAATCATCATTTAGATGCATTAATAACCTATTGTGATAGATATAAATCAATGAGAATCTGCCTTCGCAGGTGATATACCTGTGGAGAATGATCAAATCAGTGTGCCATTCTTGTCTGATCCAACTGCGAGGTATTCCTTTTCTCCAATCCCGGTTTTGTTTGTCTGGCAACAAAAATGAATTGGCGAATTGTTTAACTACATGCTCTTTCTTCCACCATCAATCTCCTTTGACCACCAACCTTGGAAATTGTTTATTTTGTCACCAGCATTAGCAATTTCCCGATCTCCACTTCGTAACCATCGAAGTTTTGTGCAAATGCCAAAGGGACCCGTTCGTCGTGATATTGGAAGGTAGTGAGGAATTCAAACCAACCAACATCTCTAAATTTTTGCGCCTTCTGTGGATATGCCTCAAGAAGCTCGGTGCCCTCAGGTTCCAATCTAACCACTTACCCACTTCTATTAGGCACCATGAAACACGATGCTACCACAGGCACTGATCGAATTCTGAATTTACAAAATTCAACTGTTAACATATAATAGTTCTTCTGAGAAAAATACCTACGCTTATAATTCAACACAATCAGAATGACAAGTGGCGGGTTTAGATAATGATATTTGGGAATTGAATGATTTGAAATGATTCCTTTGTAGGTACAGAGCAATTCGATCATGTAACGGTTTCATAAAATGATTCAAGAGCCATCATGGGACACATGCGAACTCTTAGTCCACGATCTATGTAATCATAATGAAATCTGGGTGGCAGGTGCATATTAAGGCATGATTATATTTGTGCTACGGGAATAATGTTATTCCAATAGTGCTATTAATGACTTAGCATAATTTGAATTTGTAAAGTTCAAACAGGCATATGAAGTGACACATCATTCAAAACCATGTCTTAGAACTCCAAACTTGAAGAAATTATCCAAAGAACTAAAATGCGAACCATAATAAGCTGAAAACAATGATTAAAATCAAATGAAAGTAGATAATGAAGTGCAGGTAGGAAGGGTTTAGGATTAGGGTTTCTGACTAAATCAAGACAAAATTAGAGACTAACAAGAATATTGCAAACCAGTTATCACTCCCATGAAAACCAGTTGCAAGTTGAGAAAAGACGATGATTCAGAGTCTACAGATCAGAGGCAATATAGTTCAATGATTGGAAACCTACTATATGTGACAACATCCAAACTAGATGTAATGCAGGCAGTTAGACAGGTGGCACGATTTCAAGAAACACCATAGGACTCACATGTGTTAGCAGTGAAGAGGATTTTCAGATATCTCAAAGGAGCATAAGATTTTGGATTATGGTATCCAAAAGGAAAGGATCTATCACTTATTCCCTAGACAGATGTATATTGGTCAGGTTGTATTGATGACCAATGAAGCACCAATGGAGCAGTTTTCTACTTGGGTGAGTGTTTAGTATCATGGCTAAGCAAGAAACAATCATTAGTATCTTTATCTACTACTGAGGTAGAGTATATTGCAACAACATCATGTTGTACACAGGTTCTTTGGATGAAACAAACTCTGATAGATATACAAGTTGAGTATGATGAGTCCATTCCAATCTATTGTGATAATACAAGTGCCATCAGTATCTCGAAGAACACAGTGATGCACTGCAAGACGAAGCACATTCCAATAAAGTATCACTTTCTATGGGAGTAGGTTGCATAAAATAACATCAGAGTTGAGTATGTGGGCACAAAATAACAAGTGACAGATATCTTCACAAAACCACTTCCACGGGAATCCTTTGAATATCTTCGCCAGAGACTTGGTGTTATTTCTACTACAAAATGAACGATTTTTGAATGCTTATCTTATATATCTTAGATTTACATGAGGAAGCACCATAAGAGGACAGTTCAGTCAGGTGGAGAAACCCCAGATGGAAATATACCTTTGACATTGATGACAAAGGGGGAGATATTTATCAGATGCAGAGGACAGAGGCAAAGGACAAAGGCATGGTTCTAGGGGGAGAGATTTATCAGATGCAGAGGACAGAGGCATGGTTCCCGGGGGAGCAGATTTATCAGATACAGAGGATAGAGGCATGGTTCTAGGGGGAGAATGAGTGATATTATTTCAGTATTGTATCAGAGTGTTTCCATCAATTCCAAAGGGGGAGATTGTTGATTAAGGTTGGTTGTCATTGATGCCAACCCTTGAAGAAAGCCCCTTATCACAAAGGTTGGGTAATGGACCCAAGATTGTTTGATGTAAAGATGAATCATTATTGTCTTTTCATGGTTTATAATAAGTATAAATGGATGAACTCCAAAGTGGTCCCCTTATGATGAAATCCCTCACGGGAAGACACGTTGCAGATTGACTTATCCTAGAAGTATGGTTAGAGAACCCATGTTTATTTATGGAATATTGAAATGAACGCTAGTGAATATTTCAGTGAAACTATTGTAGATGGATAGTGCTTTTCATGTCATTTCTAGTGGTATGTGGAACGTCACATAACTCCTCACGGTTAGAGAGTTATGGCCATGAAAAGTTGGAGAACCCAGGTTTGGGTAATGGACCCAAGTTTGTTTGATGGATAATGGTATGAGTTTTGATATAGTTTCAGGTAATACTATTCTATATGGATATTACATGTCATTCCATTTCTGTTGGTATGTGGAATGTCACATAACTCCTCACGGTTTGAGATTTATGGCCTTACGAAGTTGGAGGACCCTCATATGTCATCTAGAAGCACCAAAAGGTCAAAGTAGTCAAAATGGTTTAAGAGATTTTAAAAGGTAAGTAATAAAGTGAAGTGATGAGTGTACTATAATTCAAAGTGAATACAAAATAAATTAATTCAATAATAAATTTAATGGAGAAATTAGAAGTGGGTTAACCCTAAAATAAGGAAAGTGAGCAAAGTGACCTAGAAGATGTTTTTAAGGAAGCTACTTGGAGAGTATAAATAAGAGGCAAGGCTCTCTCATTTAAGAMAAAMTTGAGAATATTTAATAACTATAGKTTTTTAAGGTAACCAAAGGATATCTAATCCAAATTTCTGAGGAAAGTGAATAAAATAAGGCYGRAATTCAGGGAAGGATAAATTCTTTTGATGATGCTTTCTAAGGTATGTTTTTTTCAGGTCATCTCATCATTTTCGCAATAATTTGTTTTCTCAAGTGATTCAGACYRTGAAATTGATATTCCATTGATGAAACATATCCAAGTATCTATGGTAAAAAAATCCACTTGTGGGTCATTGTAKTTTTGGAGTTACACTCCGTGGACAATAGGGTTTTTGGCTAGTCCTGAAACTAGTCAAAAACAGGTGTTTCGGGTAAAAACGTCATAACTGCTTCATACCAGATCCAAATTYAGTAAGAAAAAATGTGTTGGTTAKCATACAGTCTSTAKTATTCTATGTAAMAATTTCATATCAATTAAACAAATATTCTCTGCGGGGCATTCTCTACAAGGTTKCTCTCTAGAATAAGCCATAATTCAACAAGGTGTGTCATTTTTGCCATAAATCCTTTTATGAGTGGTTCCAAKTAGTGACACCTGGAGGAATTGAATAAAACATACTAAAGAACATTGTRTATCAATTYCATATATTTATTCATTACATGTACAAAGTTATKATTATTTCAAGTTAGGGTTGTTGACTAATCCAAAACTAGTCTTGTGAGACTAAAGAAACGATTGATGAAAATTCTAGTCTATTGTTGTTAAAGTTAAGGAAGGTTTGTAGGTATGTGATAATATACAACAGGTCTATTACAGAGTTACAAATTATATTTGGATGATGAAATTGATGAGGGATTTTGGTTGAGGTACAAGTTGGGTACATGGTTGAGACAAGTAGTTGATGAGTTGGCACATACATGAGGTGTATATTTGATGATGTTAGTACATATTGATGAGTCATAGCTGATGAGTACTTGACACATACTTGGTACATGGTTTCACTTGTTTATGGTACATGTTGATTACAAATTGTTTGGTACAGGTTGGTTCATGGTTGATGCACTTGATTATGGTACAGGTTGATTACAGGTTGAGGTACAAGTTGATGCATGGTTTAGGTTTATTGGTACATGTTTACAATGGTATATCTCATAGTGATAGTGTGACAGTTGTTCCATCATTCTACTTCTACTTCAGGGCAGTTGGACAAGGCAAAGACAGGTGGTTGTAGCCACCTTCCGGTTGTAGCCAGAGAACATAGGGGGTTGTAGCCTCCTTCTAGTTGTAGCCAAAGAATTGGGGAGTTGGAACTTCCCTTAGGTTGTAGCCTGAGAAACTAGGGGGTTGGAACCTCCTTCCAGTTGCAACTAGAAAACAAAGGAAGTTGGTGCTTCCAATGATTGTAATTCTTCAATACATATAAGATAAAGCATTCTATGGTTTCCTCCCGATTTGGGTTTCCACGTAAAACATTGGTGTATTGTGTATGTGTGTGATTGTTCATTTATTATTTCTCATTATTGGATAATAATTCTACATTTATATAAAACTTGGATTATTTGAAGAAAAAGGATTATAATTACACTATTACTGATTCACCCCCCCTCTCAGTAAACCAACAGTTTGAACCACTACTATGACACCATTTGTCACATACCCAAATCCCTAAGTAACATTAAGGAGGTGGGGTAGATAAAAAATTGTGTATTAAACATATATCCAAATTCAATTTTGAGCATACAATTGTATTCTATTCATCGAGATATTTCCAATGAATGTGATCTCGCTCAATTCGGAGCTTCGAGTAAGAAGTTATGGCCCTATAACATTTCTCAAGGGATTTCTCTCTCCTACCACAATATCATCTGTACATGCCACCATACATGCTAGATGATGTGAAATTGTATGGTGAAATCTCATAATTAGTAAGGATAATTCATGTGTTATATGTTTATTGAGTCATATTGCAACAAGGAAGAATTTTGTCAAGGTTCTATATCACACCTATAAAAAACTTCTCATCACAATTGAAACTTTCTTCATTTGTGCTATGTCACAATGGAGAATATTTTCTCCCTTGTAATAGGCCATGCCACCTTTCCTATATTTCATCCCCAACATCTTTAATTTTTTGACATATCACATTCATTAAAAACTTCCATCCAATTACATGTTGCATCCCTCAAGATCTTCAACCATGTGACATGTCTATTGCGCCTTCAAATATCTTCCCTCCTACGATGTGTCACACCATAATTTATTTATGGCATGGCATATTGCACCCTAGAAATTTTTCATCTCTGTGACACGAAGGGTCTTCTCCCTTTATCTTATCACAAGAAACATTCCTTTCCTGTGACATGGAAGCTTCCCCCTCTTTGTCGTGTAACGATAAAGTTTCCTTTATCGTGACATATCATGATAAATTATTCTTTCGTGCGACACATCACATCTTAGGAAGTTTTCTCCTTCCATGAAATTTTTTTATTTTCTTCATATTCACTCTCCATTCCTTCTTTGGTCTCTTTCCCTTGTCCCTTTTTTGTGTCAGATCGTCAACATTCTTCGTTCATGCAACAAGGGCCTTCCCCCTCTTTATCGCAAACTTTGAAATCTTTTGAACCTGCAACATATTGAGCCCAAGAAAATTGTGGCACAATACGTCACACCATATAATAGTTTCTTGGTGTGACAGGCATTCCAAACCTTTGAGTACTCTCCACCATGTTACATCCATGCAATAGTTTTTCTTGTGACAATAAAATCCTTTTTCTAAGGTCCTCATTTTGTGTGTTGAAAATCTTTGAGGGTGCAATCTATTGCACCATAAAATGTTATGGTGTGATACATTACACCAAGAGAATATTTCTTATATTCAACACACCACAAGTCTATGCCACATGTCTCCTCGTGCTTTCATATCCTATGTTTTATTGCACAAAAATAATTTTTTTATGATATGGGTAGTATTGCAAGAATTTTTTTTTTATGTGATATGCTTTTCTCATCAAGTTTTTCCTTCCAAATTTTCTGAATTTTTGCTACGTGTTTTCCTTGAGGAAAATCACTTCTCCATGGATTTGATTTTTTTTTTTCAATGAGATCTCAAAGGGTTCTTAAGCCTTAGAATCATACATATTCAAGTTTAGGAGTGAAAGGATATGCTCATTTAAAAGGTTTTCCCTCAAGAAGAATTATTATATTCTCCAAACTTAATCAAGGGTTGAAGTCCCCAAAATATGCTTATTAAAAATAAAAAATGATCATGAGGGTGAACTTACATATTATCTTAGGTTTTCCACTATAGATGAGGTTCCCATACCTTTTAAACAATGAATCCTTCCCCATCAAATAAACTCAATTTACAAACAATCACTATCCATATAGAAATGATGGAATTGCATTCACATTATATATACAATGCCCTATTGATAGTTATAAAAACTTAGACCCATAATAGAGAATAAACTCCCTTAATCCATCATACCAAGATTTATTATTATATTGGTAACTAGGTTGGTATGATTTTAGCTAAGGAAGCCTCCCAACTTATGCTAACACTTGAGTCAATAAAATTCAAATTTCATTCTACAACTACATGGATAATATAACTCTTGCTTGGGTTGTAATCATCAATTAAAACTGCCCCCAAATCAACAACGCACCAATCACTGAAAAATGAATTTCATGATGAAGGATGAGCTTATAGCTCTCAAGGGAAACACTTTATAGTGTTGTGCAATGTATGATTCCATATAGAGAATACTTAGGGAACTAAATTGAAATTCCTAATGTCATAAACAAAAATTCCATTCATGTATGAAATTCATTCCAAGAACCTTCTCACTGAGACTACATGCATTTTATCAATTCACTAGACATAAAGAATATAAAAACAAAAGACAAGAATTAAAAACTATTTGAATTTGATGATATTATAGCCAACTGACTAAGGGAAAGCACTTTTCCACCCAACCATAATCTCAGTTGCACATCCCTTTTTACAATTGGTCACCCTCTAGCTATATCATTGTTTCATGGAAACCTGCACAGGAGATCTAGCTAAAGCAAGTAAAAACAAATCTTATCAAGAAAATAAGAGAGATTCAATATGGAAGAATGAGAAAATATATTCACACTACTCCAATGAGATGATAATTGATATATAGATCATGATCAATATGATACA
>ML819738.1:16439-38845 GCA_009831015.1 Picea engelmannii | reverse complement strand
ATTTGCACATTTTTCCCTTTAACTTGTCTAAAATTTTGCCAATCCATAATAGCTTTTTTCATATATGCCAATGGGTAAAATTGTTTTTTAATTGCAACAATAAAATCATTCCAAGAGATTAAAATTTTACCATGTTTCTTCATGTCCTCTTGAGTCTTGGCTTCCCACCAAATGAGTGTTGCACTATCCAATATTAAAGAAGCAAGCTTAATATTAGTTTCATTATCTTGAATTTTTTGTATCCTACAATACACCTCAATTTGACGAATCCAATTATCTAATTTCTTAGCATTTACCTCTCCATTGTACATTGGCAATTCAAATTTAATATCAAGCTTTAACTAAGGAATTTGTGGAGGAATTTTACCATCTGCCCTTGGAGAATTTGGAAGAGGTTGTGAACTGGTAGAATAAGAGGAATATGGAGGTGAGGGAGGTGGAGAAGCACCATTCCCTCCATTTCCATTTGGAGTTTTATCACCACTATCTCCCTTGTTCTTTGAAGGGTTGGAGCCTTCACCTTGCAACCTTGTATTCCTTTCTTCCATCAAGACTTTCATTATTTCTCTCATTTCCATGAAAGCCTTTCTGAGATATTCATCTTCTGTAAGAATATTTTCATGTCTCTCTTCATGAGCCATACTTGGTGAATGCCTCCTTGAAGCTTGAGGTGATAAAATAGCCTTTCTTCTTGAAGGATGAGAACTTGGCTCTACAATTTGACCTTCTCCTCTTGTGAGTTTCAACCTTGTGAGCATCAGAAAACAAAACACTTGCAGATAATCAAGCCTTCAAAAACCTAAGCTCTGATACCAACTTGATCTGAAAATGATAAAAGGCTTGTATTCTTGAAAATATTTGCAAGTTTTAATTCAAGTGTTCTTATGAAAAAGGATCAATTTGCAAAACACAATTTTTTTTATAGAAATTACACATTCAAGATACAGATAATAAGCAACAAATAATAGTGAACAGTAAACACATAACATAACAAATGATAAAGGAGTTCACCCCTCTCTTGGGCTACATCTCCTGGTCCAGCTTCCAATGGATCTTTTATATTATTTTATCAAAGTGATAAAATGTGTGCTTTACATTGCTCAAAATGCCAAATAGATGGCTCCAATGGCTTCAGAACGTCCAAAAACCCCTAGCCGGGCTTTTTCAGCACCTGATTTGGCCAGAAATTGAAGAAGATAGGCTTCCTAGAAGTTCCCCTTCAAACTTGTTGTCTATGGATCGCCAAAATGCACCTTTGTGTGTCCAACCTAGATCACGCACTCATTTCTGTGCTAAAACCTAGCAACGGGTGCATAACCGAAAAACTGTGCAAACTGTAGGATGGTTAGGGAACCTAGACCCTAACCACCAAACCATTGGGCATATGGGTCATATGACCACACCCGCACATAAAAAGGGCCAAGTTTTAAAACTTATGGTAACGTGCCAAGTGTCCAAGTGCGCGGAGCTCTGAATTCATTTGAAAAATGCACGTGGGTGGTCGTATGGTAAGCCACATGTGAATTGGGGTTGGGGCTTAGCCTTGGCCTGGACCACGCCCAACCAATATATAATTCAAACTTAAATATATATGAAACCGTATAGTGGTAAGAACCACATGGTGGGCGCGCTAGTTGGGTGGCCCTTTCCAAAGCTTTTCCCCTGCCCGGAGGTCATGGGGTCGAGTCCTGTCGACTACACAAATTTTATCCAATGCCCAGGTGACACGTGGAAGCCCTTGCGTGGGCCACGTGTCACCAATCCATTCACCACAAATATGCCACGTGTCAAGAAATGACTCGACCGTCCAACTGCCAACTGTCCAATGGTGTGGTTGCTGCCAACTTGTGTGATGGAAGCTAGTGGCTTTGCTCCAACATGATGTCTAGAGGCTGAAGATCTACCCCAGCGGAGTCGTCAATTTTCTGTTGTGATAAATATTACCCTATGGACAGGATAAGATCCCCTTTGGACCAAGACTCCTATATTTGGTCCAAATACATAAGAGAACAAGTGGTTACTACTTTCCCTATAGATATAACTTAATCAATCAATCAAGATAGAGAAGAAGGATGTGGTGTACATTCTTGCGATGTTTGTCCTCAGTGCTCCAATCTCGGCACTTGGTATCCAAGATCATCAATGCAACTGAAATCCTGCAAATACTAGAAAAGGAACTCTTCCTCCTACTCTACATGATTATATAAAGCAGATATCTATGAAGACTAAAATGACAATAGACAAGCAAATATAGAAAACATGAACTAGAAGGGAATAGGCCAAGTTGATATTAATTAGAAAGCCAAAGAAGGCACTTACAAATAATTATTGGTGATGTAGTTAATTCTCCAATATCTTGTCATCCATCCATTACATGAATCTTGACATCAAAATGTTGATGCTTCCTCCAGAATCAAAGGTTTGATACCTATAATCTTCCTCCTTTCACCTTGGAAATGACCTCAATATATAGGCTTGAGAGGCACAATCACCATGATAAAATGAAGGATATGGTTGAGTATATGGATCCTTAATGTTTGGATCAGATCTTAAGGTGAATCCATATCACGGGGGTTTAACATAACCAACCTCATCCCAAGAGATTTGGCCCATAGAATAAGGTGGAGGATCCCCCAATTCTCTCTAACAAGACTGGCGCTCCCCCAGAACTAGAAAGGGGGAACCATATTATAGATTGGAATTCCTATAACATGGCTAGTAGGACTCCATTCCATGACATGGTACTTCCCCAACATGGCCACGGGGGCACCACCCTTCATAAACTCCCAAACAATGGTCAATTTTTCCAAGAACAATGTGTGTTTTGACCTTGAAATGATGGGTTTCTTCCTCCAATATGACTTACAGGTCATGGAAAATGTCTTTCATGGTGTCAAGGGGTTGCATCACTCAACCAAGTGAATGCGAAACTACATAAGTTTCATACAACACTTGCGACAATGCATAAGACACTTAATAAAGCGCATACTATTGAAAATTTACTTATGCAGCTAGCAATTACAGTTCATCTTTTCTTATTACGATTATTTAGCACATTAAATTCATATACAAGATCAATGAAAGAGAGACAATCATAGAAACAAGATAGACACAAGGATTATCCTGGGAAACCCTCTAGGGGAAGAAAACCCAACAACTTCTTCTAAATAGATTCTTCAACCAAGAACAATTCCAAGACAGAAAATAAATAGACCTTTGCTACGTCTCCCTCTCTCTCTCCAAAACTTGCACACCTTTTCTCTCTCTTGTGATTGAGTGAGATGAGTAAATGAGGTGTCTATCCCCTCTATTTATACACACATGAATTTCCTTTTTAACTACTAGGGCCAACTTGAAAACTGTCACTTAATTACATTTTGCATTAGCCACAATAGGGGCCGACTTGATAGTTTGACTTTATTTTTCAATAAAGGCCACAATGGGGCTGACTTTACCAATACAACATAATAATATTATTTTATGGTTTTTGCATGATCAAATACAATAGGAGAATATCTTCCGTAGCTACACATTCTTGAACACTCCCTCTTATCTAGGAAGGTATTCTTCGAGAACAATTTGCTTCTGCATGTCTGTACACTTCAACCATTGTCTTATTAATTTTCAAGAATTTATATATCATAAGAAGTTTTTCACTTTCACCAGCCTTTCATACTAGAGTAAAATACCAACTTGCACTGGGGTCACAATCCAACCTGCATTTGAGTAACATACAAGCCTACGTTGGAGTACCAACCTGTGTTGGGGTAGCATACCAACCTGTGTTGGAGTACCAACCTGCACTAGGGTAGCATACCAGTGTGCATTGGAGTACCAACCTATGCTAGGGTAGCATACCAGCCTGCGTTGGAGTACAAACCTACGTTGGGGTAGCATACCATCTTTAATTGGAGTACCAACCTACGTTGTGGTAGCATACCAACCTGTGTTGGAGTACCAACATGCGTTGGGGTAGAATACTAGCATGCATTGGAGTACCAACCTATGTTGGGGTAGAATACCATCCTGCATTGGAGTACCAACCTACACTGGAGTACCAACCTACATTGGAGTATCTCCCGCTACTGGGGATCTCATCACTTCCCTCTACTGGGGATAAGATCTCACTACTAGAGAAAACAATCACTTCTCACTATTGGAGAAGTCTTTCTAGACCACTCCAAGCTTGTATCTAAAATACTCAAACTTAACTCTGGAAAAGGGCTTGGTCAATATATCTTCTACATGTTCTTCGATAGAAATATACTGTAGCTTTACTACTCCCTTATGTACAATGTCCTGGACATAGTGTTACTTGATCTCAATGTGTTTTGACTTGTCATGAAACATAGGGTTTTCTAAAAACTTCATACAACTCCAGTTTTCACATAAAATGTAAGTCGCCTCTAATTCGAGATCAAATAGCCCTACAAGAAAATTTCTAAGCCACACTTCTATTTTGATAGTTGAACATGCTGCAATATATTCCGCTTCATCCATACTGAGTGACACACTGGTTTGCTTCTTGTTGAACCATGCAATCACAACTTATCCTATACTGAAGCAACACCCGTATGTAATTTTATGATATACTACACTATCGACCCAATCTGAATCAACATATCCATGTAGAATTATCTCACGATATGATACATATCTGAGACCATAATCAATTGCACCCTTTAGGTACCTCAATACGTGTTTTCCTACAACTAGGTGAACATGTCTTGACTCAACCATATACTGACTCAAGGT
Source organism: Picea engelmannii (assembly GCA_009831015.1). Classification (NCBI taxonomy): domain Eukaryota; kingdom Viridiplantae; phylum Streptophyta; class Pinopsida; order Pinales; family Pinaceae; genus Picea; species Picea engelmannii. The sequence goes on along the minus strand of ML819738.1, from coordinate 34,090 downwards.
GTTTACCACAAAATATATATTTGGTCTCATGTTTTTCAAATACATCAGTGATATGATCATCTATCTATATAAGGTGACATCCATTGTTTCTGAAGATGTATCACTTAGCAGCTTCAGATTTGTCACTATGGGCATAGGAATGGCCTTGAGATCCATCATATCAAACCTCTTCAGAATCTCTACTACATATTTTCCTTGGTTTAGGAAAATCTCATTTTGTCTTTTCCATACCTCTAGACCTAGGAAGTAGTGCATTATTCCTATATCTTTCATCTCGAATTTTGTGGCAATCTTTCTCTTTCTCTCAGCGATGGGATTCTCTTCTCCTGTCAGAAACAAGTCATCTACGTATAGCAATAGTATCACTGGACTTTCGTATTCAACCTTGTAGTAAAGGTTGGGATCTGCCTTACTCTTGGTAAATCCTAAACTCATCGAGAAGTTATCCATTATGTCGTACCAAGCCCTGGGGGCTTGCTTCAAACCATACAAGGCTTTATTTATCCTACACATGTGTGACTGTCTAATATGTATCTCAAAACCTTGTGGCTACTCCACATACACTTCCTCTTCTATCTCACCATTTAGGAAATTTGTCTTCACATCCATCTAGTGTATCTTCCATTTCATTATCGTGGCTATCGAAATCGCAGTCCTAATGGAAGTGTATCGCGCTAAAGGAGAAAACGTCTCCTCATAATCAATGCCTTCTTTCTGGGATAATCCTCACACCATGAACCTTTCCTTGTACTTTTAAATACTTCAATATGTTTCATGATTTATTTTGTAAATCCATTTTGAGCTCACAACTGACTTCTCTCGTGGTCTTGGAACCACATCCCAAACATCATTCTTCAAAATGGATTGATACTATTCAATCATGGCATCCTTCCACTCCTTTTCTACAACCTCTTCATAACATGTAGGTTTTGCATCAATAATATCACTAAGGAGTGCCACGTAACTAGAATAAGGTTTTGGTTTCTTTCTTTCTCTGTAAGTTCCTTATGGTGCATTGTATTTTTCTACATCCTGTATAATGTCACGGGCCCAAGCTGGCCTCTTCTTTCCTCTAGGTGGATCTATGGGTCTTTGTGTCTCTGCCATGTCATGATCTTCTATATCATTTTCTTCTAGTAAAATATCATTTCTTGTGTCTTCAAATCTTGGAGCTATTGGTTTTTCATCATGGTCTTCATCTGTATGAAACTTCCTTGAATTTTTAAATGTTGTATCCTCATCGAAGGTAACATCTATGTTGATCTCAACCTATTTGTGACCAGAGATGTAGACTATGTATGCCTTCACTGTTTCATTTTAACTAACAAATATTTCCTTCTTTCCTAAAGGGTCCAATTTGGATCTTTTTCTTTGGGAAGATGCATATATACTGGAAAGTCGAATATTCTCAGGTGGCTGACTTCTGGCTTCTCTCTTGTGAACATTTCTTATGGGGTCTTACTCCCAAGAACACAATGGCGTATTATATTCTACACATATGTTGCAGTCCTTTCTACTTCTTCCCATAGATGTTTCGGTAAGCTCTGATCATGAAGCATGGCCTTCCTTGCTTCCATTATGGTTTGGTTCTTTCTTTCTACCACACCATTTTTCTGAGGATTTTATGGAGTAGAGAGATCCATCTTAATCCTATCTTCCCCACATAATTATTTGAATTCGTCTGATGTGAATTATCCACCATTTTCTGATCTCAAGACCTTAATATTCTTTTCAGAAATATTTTCTACAAGGGTCTTGAATTCCTTAAATTTGCTAAACACTTCACCTTTTGACTTCAAGAAATAAATCCAAACTTTACGTGAAAAATCATCAATGAAGGATACATAGTATACATACCCATTGAATGAAGTGGTGGACATAGGTCCACATACGTTTGAGTGTACAATGTCCAATATTCCTTTGGCCTTTCTTTTACTGCATGGAAATGGGCTCTTCATGCTCTTTCCTTTTGCACGTCCCTTGCATATGCCCTCATGGTCCACATGGATATCTGGTAGTCATGTCACCATCTTTATCATGATCGATAATTCCTTATATTGTAGATGAACAAGTCTTATGTGCCACAACTCACCTGGGTTTATGGTATTGTGAACTGGGGTTGTCTCTGAGTGTCCTTTCAATCTGTATAAGCCTCCCTCTTGGACACATATCACAATTGCATCATTGTAATATTTTCCTTTTGGCCACATGAGAATTTCTCCATAGAGAAATGATATTATGAAACCCTTCTCTTTTAGAGATGAAATATAGAGGATATTCTTCCTTAACATAGGTACGAGTAAAACATCTTTTATCTTCATCAATTTTCTGGAATCCAAATTGAAAGAATATTCTCCTACGCCTTTGATAGGATACTGATAATAATATCCAAGTTTCACCTTATGAGGTGAGTCCTTCTTGATCAAGTTTGATAGAGAGAATTGGTATCCTTTCATGTGCTTACAAGCACCACTATCAATGAGCCAAGTGTCACTTCCATGAGTGACAGTTCCTGTAAGGGATCAAATTAAAAGATATGGTTCATTATCATTTTCTCCCTTTTGATCTTTATATCTTACAAGATCATTCTCTTCTGGAATGTATTTCCATGCATGGAGGTCAGGAGGTCATTGGATCCTTCAATATTTCCATCAAGCCTGAAACTGGTAGTCATCCTGCCTGGAACAAGTAAACAACAAGTAAAATTTCAAGAAATGGATCTAGAACTTACCAAAAACTTTTGTTGAACCAAGACGAATTTGTGTCACAGGAACTGCAACAACTACAACCAGACGTCCAGATCTAGGGTTTATGAGGTAACCCTAATTTTTCAAATTTTTAATTTTTGAATTATAGTCCAGGGAAGTGATGTGCCTTTCCTATGCCATTTCCTAGGTGATCTTAGATTTACCAACATCCTCCAAGAAGGGGTAAAACATCACTTTTAGGGTTTATGCAGAAACCCTAATTCTGTAGCAGCTGCAAAACTAAAAACTGGACCTTGGAGAGGGTGTGTTGAGGCTAGGAAAGCCTTCTTAAACTATGAGTTGGTATCTTTCAGGATTTCTCTGATACCATTTTGAAAATTTACTTATGCAACTAACAGTTACAATTCATCTTTTCTTATTATGATTATTTAGCACATTAACTTCATATACAATATCACTGAAAGAGAGACAAACACAGAAACAAGATAGACACAAGGATTATCCTGGGAAACCCTATAGGGGAAGAAAACCCAAAAAAATCTTCTAAATAGAATCTTCAACCATGAACAATGCCAAGATAGAAAATAGATAGACCTTTGTTGTGTCTCCCTCTCTCTCCAAAACTTGTGCACCTTTTCTCTCTCTTTTTCTTCAGTGAGATGAGTAAATGAGGTGTCTAGCCCATATATTTACACAAAAACTACTTTCCATTTTAAATACAAGAGATGAATTAACAATTGTCACTTAATTACATTTTTTATTAGCCACAATATGGGCTGACTTGACAGTTTGAATTTATTTTACAATAAATGCCACAACAGGGTCGACTTTACCAATACAACATAATAATGTACTTTGAGGGTTTTTTCATGATCAAATACAATAGGAGAATATCTTTCGCGGCTACACATTCTTCAACACATACGTCACTTTGCAACACTTACGACACTTAAGGTGTGAAACTCAAGTGTGAAATTTTGATGTGTAACACCAACTCCTCTTGCGCACCTCAAATATCTTCTATGCACTTGTAATTACTATTCTTGCTTTTATACTCTTCAAATGTGCATATATATCTTGTATTTCTATGTTCCTGCATTCACTTATGGTGTCAACTTGTAAACATGGTTTGGATGGCCTATAATTTCATGTTGGGATGACCTGACATTATCTTTCATATCTCCTCATTCCTATGGACTTAGAGGGGGTGTCATATATCGTTGGAAATGTATCAGAATAAAGTTATGACCATATATCCTATGCTCCTATTTGATCTAGGTATTAATAATAAAAAGGAATTTCATCTTTTGCATCTTTAAAATATGGCATGCATCGCTTAAACTTTGAATTTGTAATCCCTATGACAAGGTGCAAGTCGTCCAAACTTTTGATCTTTTAATTCTTTACAACATTGATCATATGTCTCTTCCTTTTATTTTTCATACAAACTTGTGATGTAACATTTGCAAGTTTTGAAGTTCGAAGCTATCACAACATGTTGTGCAATGATGAAAATTTGGAAATCAATAAAGGTGCAATAATACCATAAAAATACACATATTGAAAAAAAATCAGTTGGAACTTTGAATAATTTGTGTCGTGTTGAGGAAAAGGTATGAGGAACCTTACTCAAGCTTTTTCAGATCTTGCAGGGCTAATGAAAGATAGTTGGGAATGTTACCCTGGGTTTATAGCCTTAAAATAAAAATAAAAAGACAATCACTTAATACACATGTATTAAGTACGAGGGACCAATGCTGGTTTTTTATATATTATATGTAACTATGCAAAATAAAATAAGCAAGAAATTACATAAGTGTATACATGGATAAGAGACAAGGATAAAATCAAAATCTGAACCAAATCATCATAACACACATGTGAGACTGAAATCACAAATCTGATTTTTATATTGATTTCATTATGAGATACAAAGCTGAATTCTCTTTACAAACCCCTGCGAGGGTAGGGACCAAATTCATATTTAGAAGCCTCTGATAGGCACCATACAAAAAGAATCTGACAACAAAATAAAACTAAAGCTAAATATCTGGATCAACTTGACACAAAATTTTGTCACTTGCTCTGCAAAATATTCTTTATCAGTCATGAAATTTAATCCATAAACAAACAAGAATACACAGACTGACAAATATAAATCATACACCATTAAAGACAAGTTGTTGGAAAATATGATTTAGTTTTGAATCCTATTTCCTTCAATAAGACCCTGTTGTCATCAAGATGGTTAAACCTTCTAGTAAACTCAGAATGAATGAAGAATGGAAGTATCTCACAAGTACAGAGAAAACCTTATAGAAAAAGTTCTCCTTCTATTCTCTCTTCCTTCCTTATCTCTTAATTTCATTGAGATTTTATTATTTTCCAATAAGTTATGGTAGTTCAACTACCTTTCTTTTGTTAGGATTAATTATCTTAACTAATTAGTTGAGACAAATAATTAATAATATATAAATAAGGGTCTATTTAAATAATAACTAAATATGTGGGACGCCTTGTCACTTCAATTTTAATTTCTTTAATAATCATCAAATCATGAAGTATAATACCCAAAATATTTAATTCAAATATTTGCCTTGTAACTCACATCCTCATATTAATAATAAAATATTTTAATATCAACAACATAGAACATGACTATATCCCAAAAATAACATTATATCCATGTTGTCCAAAATCCTATCTAAGTATGTGTTTTTCATCCAAAATACTGTCAAAATAAAAATACTATCCTCAAAAGAAAATAGCATTAACAACATTAAAAACCATATTTGTTGTGAGAGGCATTTTGCCTATTTTCACTGTTGCCCCATTTTGATCCCATTTCTAATTTATCATGTGCAACTTCCTTCAACTGATGGGAACCTTGTGGGTGGATTGCACTGATGACATGGGAACAATAATATTTGAGATGGAGATGAGAAGACACAGATTCAGAGGAATCTTTGGATGATTTGGAGGGATTTGCCACTCATTTTCCCTTATCTAGATTTGACTTGGGAACATCAGTTTTTAGCCTTTTTCTTGCATGAGAGGAATGTACAGGTGAAACAACCTAATCATATTGGGAATTTGGATTTATTAGCAGTGGAGGAGGGGGTAATGGAAACGACACAGTAGGCCAACCATCATGATGAACTACATGATGATGAAAAATTTATTTCCAACCATTATTGGCAGGTGGTTCTGGCTACATAGAAACATGAGGGGGAACATGGATACTAGAGAAATTTTGACGTGGTTGGAAAGGAGGCCTCTCAGGTATGGGTTGCATAATTCCTTGGCCAACTAGATTAAAAAACACAACTTGGAAAATATGATTTAGTTCTTGTGGATCAACTTCCAAATGTATTGAAAATCATGGCCTTCTATGGTCTCTTTGCCAATTATTTCCTTTGCCTGTATTAGCACCTCTATTAGCACCTCTTCCATTGTTTACTCTACTAAAGAAAATCATCTTGAAGAAATATTCCAATCATGTTATGAAAAACTCTTAACAATGCATGCATCAATACTCTACCTAAATAAAATCAAAAGATTGGCTCTATCATTCACAAAAGAAGCACATGAAATCCATCCATCAATACTTTTAAACTCAACAATCGATCTCCATTTGAATAGGGAGTGATAGGGCTATTGGGAATATGGGGGGATTTGTAATGAGCGAAAAAATAGTAGCATGGATGGGAAGAAACCAATGAATATTGTTCAAGAAAACACAAAGGTAATCTTCTTACAAAAACAAAAAATGTATCCATATCCAAACTTCCAACAACAATCATCATCTAGTCCTTTTCCTTTCTTGTTAATCGTTTATCTTTTAAAATGAAATTAATAATAATAGAACAAGGGATGTTTTAAATGTATTTGGGAAGGCAGTGGGCATATAATGAGCAGAAAGTGAGATAATGAATGAGAATGAGACAATTACTGTTATGTTAGATGAAATAATTGAAATTTGACATTGCTATAATTTTTCAAGAACTCTTCTCTATTAACAATTCAAATCCAAGACACAAAATTTTTTATAGGGTTCAATATAAAACCCTAGGAAAGTTTCATGACTATCAAAATTTACAATTTTATTTCCCCATTTTCCTTTTCCATTAGCAGAGCGTTTCATAAGAGACAGTTAACAGAGTCATTCGAAATAATTAAAACCAAATTACATCAAGCCAACATGGGAGGATGTGAAAACAAACATAAAGCCATCGACCTTTCACTATATAATACTTATATCACAACCCCAATACTTGCTACATAAACATACTGGGTTCGAAACCCCATGCAAAACTGGTGCTCATCATTTTTTTCAAAATCATATAACCTCAAAATTGACCAAACCCCCATAGATAAATATAAATCGAGCCACGACTGCATGCATATAACCAATCTTCACCATTGTCAGGTCATCACTATAACAAGTATCAAAACCAGAGTTCGAATTCACTACTTCCATATATCGGATACAAAATGCGGTACGGGCAAGCATAAAGGCAAAATATTAATAAGGGGTTTGCAAAATAAAACAATCATCTCTTTCCACAACGAAGCTTCCATATACCTCCCATGGTGGCCGCACGTCTCATATATATTCACAAAAAACATAAATATAATTTGAAAGAGCTACAAGTATTCCAATGACCAGGTAAAGGGTATGGCATTATGCAATAATCACCAAAACACAACTATTCTTTTATTTCATAGATAAAACCATTCGAATTTTAATCACCAGATATGAGAGAAACATAAAGTATTTTCCATAATCATTTGCCAACATTCATAAAAAATAAGCATCATTCATTCTGGGTGCCACAATCACATACTTCAAACATAATAGAATGTCGAACATCATTCCTATCTTGAAACGTTTTAAATGACAATAGGAAGAAACCCCATTTAAATGTAATTTGCACAACCATAATACCCACATACATCCATTATAATATTCGGAAAGAAAACACATTATGTAAGAAAAATCTAAGAGCCAACATCATGATTCTATTCGGAACAGAGCTACAGTTCATGAATGGAGAGGTAAGAATCAACATACCTGTGACAAAAATGCCAGAAAGATAATAAGCACCACTATTCCTTCAAAGGCCAATCAAAACAGAGGAAACACTAGCCAAAGAAACCAACAAAAGAGAAAACAAAGTGAAGGTGGCAAGATCGAGGTAGGGTAAGAATGACATGCGGTAATTGCACGTCGTTTCCACATTAATTTCCACCCACCACAGCCAAGTACGAGCGCACCCAAATCACCATAGCATTTTCACAAAACACATAGTTAACCATATATATTGAATTCTCCACCAACATATTACATCCATTTTCCAAATCAAATCGACCTCCCCACATTAATATCATAAGTCTTATAAGTATGTTCAACACTTAGCACCAAAACATGTCCCACATTTCTTACTAACGAAGGATTGCCATTTCATAAACATATCAATTGTCCACATTATATACAAGTATACCATAAGTGAAATACAACATAACTATATGCCAAAATATATGTGTAGATAGAATGAACCAAGATGCTTATCAAAACAAACATTTTCCTCCTCCTTTTCTTTTTAAATCAAATTTCCAGCGCAACCATCATTCATCCATTTTACATGGAAAGCAACTCAAATTTCTAGGTTTATTCTCAAACTGTAGAATCATTTCTGCAAGGTAGTCATGAGCGCAAATTAGAGGAGCGTATTTCATCATTATTTACATAAAGGGGTCCCACCTATTTAGTATATTATTAAATATATCTAAGTAATAAGGCATTGCAACCCATTTGTAGGCAGGGATTCCATGTTGCACTTTTGGGCATCAACACACCGCATCACAAGTAATGGGAATATTGAAAACTCCTAATATTATGAAAAGGCACAAAAGGAAAATATTTTGCAAGTGCATGATTTTTCAAGTTACACAAACTTCAGAAGTTCCCAAACTCATGAGAAAGTGAAGCTTCAAGGGTTGAGTAAAGGAAAAGGGCTCATCACAAGAGTACAAGTTTTGAACGAGTGCAACATATTGTAAGCATCACAATCTTGTTGGGTTAAAATTGACTCGGTCATAAAGTAGTTAATATATCCTTGATTAAGTCATTATTCAGTTTATCATTGGTGGTTTACAGGCCCATGGTATTGGGTAACCCATAGTATTTTCCCATGGTATTTGATGTGATTTTTTTCATATCTTTGCATGTCTATCTCCACATTATGCATGTCTTTACATGTATTTTCATGGCTATCTCCACTCCATGGATGTAGTTTCTTGGTTATCTCCATGCCATGAATGTCCAAGGATGTCTTTACATGATTATCTCTATGCCACACATGTATTTTCATTGTAATCTAATTTTGATAAAGGATGTAGGGTTGTAATTGATGATGCCTATTTAATGGCTTGATATACTCCATTTTAAGAAGCCTCAAGTGGCCAATGTTGGAATGGATTGGTAGGTTTGACCAAGGTTAATCGATATCTATGGAGGTGTTGGTTCTCCTGCTTAAGGGTTTCCAGGATAAGTATTGTCTCTATGTGCATGTTTTCTTGTTGTGTTATTTCTTTCCCAATTTTTAACATGGTATTAGATCTAGGAAAACCTAGGATCTCCAATGAGAGTGGTATGATGTTGAGATCCATGCTTATGAAATTGTTGGTAAAATGAGTTCTTTGGTTCACTGTATTTGGAGAATATATGGATGTTGATAAATAATTTGGTAGATGCTTCTTGCATCATTTGCTCGAGCATACAATGGATCAACATGGAGCATAGTCTAAAGCATATTGAGGAATAAGTACTCGATGAATGAGATCTTTGTCTCACTATATTTGGAGCAAGAAGGGATGCTAATAAATAAGTAGGTATATTCTTCTTGCATAATTTGCTCGGGCATACATTGGTGAGATAAGTACTTGATCTATGTAGTTGTATTTGAAGCAAAAGGGATGTTTCCAATGAAACATGTTGATTTTTTATAACGCCACGTGCTCAGGAATACAATTGTAATTATTTTTATGGAGTTTTTTTTATCACATGTAAATGGGAATATGGATGTAATAACTATTTAGGAATGCATACCCCTGGTTTTATTGTTCACCAGTATAAATTCTAGACATAGACCTATGTGATAGGGGGGTATGTTGTATTTCTGGATACCGGGTTTATAAAATTTGAGGGGGAAGGTGTTTATCCCAAGTCAAGTTTAAAAGGGGGAATATTGGGTTAATATTGACTCAATAATAAAGTAGTTAAGATAAACTTGATTGATTCCTTGTTGGGTTTACCCTTGGTGGTTTACGGACCCACAGTATTGGGTAACCCACAATATTTGCCCATGGTATTTGGCGTGAGTATTTGCATGAATTTGCATGGATATATCCACACTATGCATGTATTTTCATGGTTATCTCCAATCCATGGATGCATTTACTTGAATATCCCCATTCCATGCATGTCCAAGGATTTATTTGCATGGTTATCTCCATGCCACACATGTCTTTGCATTGTAATCTAATTCTGGTAAAAGAAGTAGGGTTGTAAGTGATGAAGCCTATTTAATGGATTGATATACTCCATTGTAAGAAGCCTCAAGTGGCGAGAGTTGGTCTGGATTGGTAGGTTTGGCCAAGGTTAATAGATATCTATGGAGGTTTTGGTTCTCCCACTTAAGGGTTTCCAGGATAAATATTGGCTCTATGTGCATGCTTTCTTGTTGTGATATTTCTCTCTCAGTTTTTAGCAAATCCAACCCATGTGGAAAATACAAAAAATACAACAATGGTGATGATCCATATCACAATGCCACAACCTTAAAATATATCCAACTTTGATACATGCCACACCATTAAAAGGCTTACATGTATGACATATTGTAGATATCCTGAGGTTTGAAAGCCTAAGTAGTATCTCTCGAAGGAATTAATCACATTTTCCTCCATTATTAGACCCCAAACATTTCATAGATAAACCACATTGTATTTCATATAATGACCTAAATTCCTTGAATTGCTCAATAACCATATCCGTTGTCTAATAAGTAAGTCCAAGTAAAATTAGAAAAATCATCAATGAAGGTGAGAACATATCTTGCACCTGCTAGATACGGATGATTCATTGTACATAAATTATTGTGCACAAGCTCCAACTACGTCTTTGGTCTTCAAGACTTATCTTTCTCAAAATTTTCTTAGTGACATTTACTAAATATAAAACCCTCATATACACTTTCAATAGGAACCAAATTGGGTTTCCATGAACCATATTCGATGTAATTATCAACTTCATACTTCTAAAATTCAAATGTCCTAGTTCTTCATGTCAAAATCTGCTTTTATCATAAATTCTCACTACAAGTTCTAATGGTATAGTTTCTTTATTTACACCCTTAAAGTCACAAAACCTATACACTCTATCCTTGGGGTCAATAATACCCTCAACGACAAATTCAATATCATCATGACAAATTTATTAAGTTAAATTTCAACTTTGTTGCTAGAGTGAGTGAGATATGTTACAAATGACAAATTATCAGTTAGGGGTTGTACATGGTAAACACTAATAATCATCTGAGTGTGTAGGMTTCCACAGTTGGTAGTAATACTAACAAATATTTCTAGAAAGAAACAGTGTGAGAGTTTATAAAACGTCCAAAATGTTTCGAGTGGACACTCCACCCATCATCAGGGACAAATAGAGCTATAATGGTAATGAAAAGAGTGTTGGCGCTAATGATTTATAGGAGGAAATGCGTTGGTCAAATATTATAAATAATTAATAATTTAATATATTGTTGCTTAGAAATGACCGTTGGGAGATTTATTCATAAATTAATATAAGAGGAACTAAATAGATATAAAAATGGATTAGAAAAAGTAATTGGCTAAAAGAAAATAGTAAATAGAGAAATGTGTTATAAAAACAATTGAGAGTTAATATGGGAATTAATAAGGTAATAAATAAGATATGAGAATTGATAAACTAATAAACACAATATCATGTGTCCATTAAGTAAATTTAAGAAGATTTAAATTGGTAATTGATCATAAGAAGTGGATTAGGGCTAATTAAGGGTGGAAAACCATTAGTGAGAAAGATGATGAATAGTAGGTGTTATCATTCCAGGAAACTCTCCTAGGCTATAAGTCGGAGATGCCTGGTAACTTAATCTTTTTGGAAACTATTTTCTCAATAATAGGTGTGGGTTTGGATCAAGATGAATATCTTAACCTCTGGATTGTATTCTCAAGATAGTCTTAACTATATTCATGCAACACAAGGCCTTCAAGTGTTATTGTCAAATAGGTTTGTATAACAAATGGATAAGAAAACTAATCAATTAACCAAAACATACATAAAACCATGTATATGATGGGTCAACAAACTAGCCAAAGATGCTTGTGATTCTTGCTTAACAATCAAAAGTAAGATGACAGTTACCATAGGATCATTAAACAGAGACAAAAGAACTAATTCCACTCATAAGCATAGACAAAGATGAAAGAAAGTCTGGCAGTAACAAATGAAAGAAGCTTGCAGGCTGATATATTAAAGAAAGTGTCTTTCATACAAAACAATAGCATATAGAACTCAAAATTGAACCTCTAGTTCATCTTCTACCTTTAGCTTTATAGCTTTATAATGTAGTTTTGAGATCCTAAAAGCATGGATCAAATATGCTAAAGATAGAAAGTCAAAATTCAGTTTGCAAAAGATAAGGAATGATCCTCAAAATGAGGTCAATCCCACATTTCATGGTCTTCATATCTTGTAGAGTCATTGTGCAGTGCAGAATAGCCTTCCAAGGCTGAGTGATGACTCTTCCAAGAGATACAATTCGAATTTGCTGAGATGTGCCAAAAATCCAATTTGTTTCCACCAAAATAGGTGCCAAAACCAACTTGGCTACCTTTTCTAATCCTTATGCACCAAAAAAGGATCTTGAAACTGAATATATAATTCATCATTCATCCATCATGAGTGTTTTCAAATGATTTGGATCGGAAAAACCTCGATCTGTACAAAATTTAGCTTCCTGTGTCCAGTTACAGGTTTCAATGGTTAACATAAAAGACTTCTGGGTGGATTAACTATCGAAATATTTTCTTTCAGTGGTTAATGAACAGTCATCCTATTCGCCTAAAACACCAAAAACTTAGCTTTGTCAAAACTTCAAAATTTGCAAAAAATATTACCTTGATGCTTTGCTGAGTGTTCAAGGTCTTTTGTACGATGCAACTCTTCTTCGTGTAGATCTGTGAACTTTAAGTTGTTGTGTGGAAGACTATGGTATATCTACCATCGTTGTAGCTAAGTCAGCTAGATTTTCCAAACCTGTTTCCTCCTATGTTGGCGATTGAGAATCTTTTAATTTCAGCCTCAGAATTCTAAGCTGCCTGTACAGCTTCATGTTCTCCCTTATCAACACCATGTTCCTGTCCTTGATTTTATCATGCTTTTCTTTGAGACTTTGGTTCATGTTGAAAATTTATTCATTTCTTTCAGTCAAGTCTGTATTTTCCTTTTTAATAACTCTTTCTAAGACTTCCATCTCATAGACTTGTTGCAAGAGTTTATTGATTTTCCATGCCTTAGAAGTTTTAGGCTTGCTTGAAGAAGCTTTTTCCAATGGTTGATTGTGTGCCTCTGGAGGATTTGGTGAGCGAAAGTTGGGATAATCTTATGCAACTTGCTCAGCTTGTTCATCACCTTGTGTCTCTTCTAACTCCTGCTCTAGCTCTGAGTCAGTGTATGGTAAATTTAAAGGGTTATTTCCTTCGACAAGGTCCTTGGTCTACTCACCCTCAAACTGTAACTTTCTTTTGGTTCTTTTTCTTTTAGCAGAGGATGATTCTGTCGTTTCTCTTGGTGGTGAAATACCCTTCCATTTTCTATGACTACTTTTAGGAGTAATGGTCTTCTTAGTGGCAGATTTTTTACCCTTCTCCTCCTGTTTCCAATCAGTCTGGAATTCATTCCAGAAGAGGAAGTAGTTCCAATATACCTGCCTTTTCTTCAATGACTCTTTGACGATGAGAGTAATGAGTTCCTGATGAGACAATCTACTCTCCACCTCAGTTGGATTGGCTTTGACCTGCCTGGCCATTTTTGTGAGGGTTTTCTTCAAGTAAAATGGTAAAATGATAGGAGATCTCCCTGTGAAGTGATTTAAAAGTTTGAAGTTGTAGAACACAACTCTGTTGTATCTACCTTCATAGGTGATATAAACAAAGATTGCCTTCAGGAGAGATTGCCACTTAGGTTCCAGATAAGATATTGGTATGTATTTTTTCCAAATAAGATCTTTGTGCAGAGGCTGTAGGTAGGATCTAAATTCAATGTTTGAAGGCACAGTTAATTTGAACCAGCAATCGCCTATTCTGGGGAGACCAGTGAACTCAACTATGGTTGCCTCATCAACCACAAACTTCTACTTTCCCACTGTTGTTGTTCTTCCATCATACGAGATAGCAAAGGTTTCAGACACCTGTTGGTGAAAATCTGCCAGTTTTTCACAATATGAATAGACTCTTGTTTTCTTGAAGAACTCGACCACCTCAGGGTGCGCCTCAAGGTACCAAACTCCATCCAATTCAGCCCTTAGAACTGGACCTACTTTCGGCATTTAGTAAATGTTGACCTGTACCTGCAATTTAGGAAAAACTTCGAGCCGGGGACACAAAGACTCTATGATTTAGGGTGACAGGGAGTATGAATCAGAGAAAAATAATTGAGACAGGGTGAATCAGAGTTCTGATCGTAAATCTCAATCACTAACCGAATTTAGAAAATCGATTGACTGAATACAAGCCGAAAATTCCAAGTTTCGGTGAGATGTACAATTAAATTGAAACAGTATGGGATTTGAACTACATGATGACTCAACTTGGCTTGATTGGTATGAGAATTGGCTTGACAAGGATCTGCTGAGCTTCGAACTTCACTCGACAATCACCACAAAAAATGATATTATGGTCTATGAATATGCGTTTTCTTGATGAGATGACAAGCTCAAGAATGTCACAATGACTCCCAGATTCGAATTGATAATAAATGGAGATCAAATCAAAGATTAATTGGGGTCATAATATATCTGTGTCCTCATGACTGGAGATAATGAGGAGCTATGTGACTAATCATTTCTGTTATTCGGGAAACACACATGAGTTTTTGTGTCTTTTCTGAGCCTTAATTTTGAAATGACGAATGTAGTTAAAAGGACAACAGGGTATCAATCTTTGGATAGATACAACAAGAACATGCATACCTTACCACCTCCATGGAATTTCGGTGGTTATGTCTTCATGATTACACCAATTGACAACTGGCTCGTACGAAATCATGGGCTTTTCATTTTTCCCGTTGAAATCTTTTCGGTAGTTAAGTGATCTTTTGCTTTTCCATCTTAGCTACCAAGAACGAAGGATTTCGGTGGTTAATGAGCATGTTTCAGGCTCTCCTAAACCAGTGAAACCTGAGATTCTATATTTTGCTTGACCAAACCAAATCAAAAGTTCTTTCTGAGTTTATTTACAAAAAATAGACTCTCTAACCTACCTACAAAAATTTGGAAATAAATTTTGGACCACAATCTATCACCTAAAAAGAAAAATCTCCACCAATTTATTTGAGGAGATAACATTGGATCCTATTGGGGATGAACGCCTCCCTGTGAGGTTTCAAGAACCACAAAACCAATGCCTTTCCTGAAAAAGAAAACTAAAAACTATCTGCTAGTGTTTCCATTCGGCATGGAGTTATTCTGTAAAAATAAAGACTAAAACTAAAATTACAATGACCAGGCTTCACAACCTTAGACAAAATAGAGTTTCAGAAATCGCCCGTTGACTGGGCCATCGAACATTTCTTCACCTCCCAGATTCTACAGAATGAATGTGTTTTTGTGCTGTACTTGAGTTATCATGAAAGGGTCGGTCCACAAAGAATCGAACTTGTTATGTTTTCCTTTATACTGTCTGAGAGCGTCCGATTTCAGAACCCAATCACCAACCTGAATATTATCCACCTTTTCCTTTCTGTCAAAAGTATATTTGATCTTCTTTTGATGAGCCTCTGATCTGTTCACTAACTGTTCGCGGGCCTGTTGCAGTTCCACCAAATCAAGAATTCTTCTTACCATATCATTTGACTCATTTTTCTCTTCTTGAAAGAATCTAGCCACTGGTAAAATTAACTGAACAAGAAAAATGGCATCAGTCCCATAGATCAATTTGAATGGAGAGGTTCCTACGAAATTTTTGACAGTTACTCTGTCTGCCCACAGAGAAAATTTTAGTTTAGAATCCCAATTCTTTTTGTTCTCCTCTAACAGTTTTTTGATGATTTTGATTAAGCTCTTATTGGATGATTTGGCCAGGCCATTACCTTGAGGGTAGTAGGGGGTTGAATGTACCAACTCGATGCCCATTGATTCACACATGTCGACGAATGCATATGATTTGAAAGTTGTTGCATTAACTATTACCAGCCTTTTGGGGCAGCCAAATCTGCTCAAGATATTTTCATAAAGAAACTTCATGACAACTTGGTGAGTGGCATTCCTAGTGGGAACTGCCTCTATCCATTTTGTAAAATAATCTATGGCTACTAAGATCCACTTATGTTGACCACTAGAAAAATGATTTATCTCACCTATAAAATCTAAACCCAACTGCTGAAAACGACCATTCACTACTATAGGTCTCAGGGTCAAGGATTTTAGTTGTTGTTTTCCTATGAATATTTGACATTTATCACAATCTTTAACAAAGGAACACACATCTGAGAAAAGAAAAGGACAATAGTATCCAACCCTTAGAATTTTATGAACTGTGGTCTTCTAGTAATGATGAACTCCACAAACACTAGAATGAAACTGATGTATAACTTCCACTAACTCTTCTTTGTCTAAACAACTGAGTAGTAAACCAGTAGGGTCTTTCCAATATATCAGATTATTGTAAATGCAAAATTTGATGGCTCTGAGCTTAAGGGATGGGGATTGAGTCATGTTGAGTTCAGGAGGAACCTCTAGCTTTTGTAAAAAAATGTATAATACCTGAGTACCATTCATAAGAAGACAAATGCTCTGCCACCTATTGATTGTTATGTTGTCCCTCTGTTGCCACCTCTGTTTGCAAATTCACTGAATTTTCCCCTATGAAATTTATTTCCAGCAGCTCATGGTTTTCCTCCGTTAAAATCTTAGCAAGGCCTTGGCCTTTTACCAATTTCGTGGTATTCACTTCAATGTTGAACTCGATAAACTTTGCAATCCATTTAGCTCTCTTTCCATCAATATCATGCTGAGTCAAAACATCTTTCATGGAGGGTGAAGGAACATATGCAATGCCTTTTGAGTGCAGGATATAAATTCTGAAATATTTTAAAGATTTTATGAGAGCATAGGCTTGTTTTTCAATAGGATCATACCTTAGTTCAACATCTCTGACTGTTTTTCTAAAGAAAGAATTTGGGTGATCCATATTGTCATCATCTTTCTGTAGCAGGACTGCTGCCACTGTATCATAAGAAGGAAAGGAAAAAATCTAGAAAATCTTGTTGTAATCCAGACTGATCAGAGTTGGGGATTCCATGATAGCCTGTTTGATATCCTTAAATGAATTCCTTGCGTTGTCTGTCCATTTTATCTCAGACCCCTTTTTCAACATACATGTTATGTGTTTTACTAGCTCGACAAAATTTGGAACAAATCTTCTAACAAAATTAATCTTACTGAACAACGATTGAATATCCTTTTTCAACCTCAGCAAGGACAACCTCTGAGTTGCTTCCACCCAATCCAGATCAATTTTCATGCCTTCTACTGAGACAATGTGGCCTAGGAGCTTGCGTTTCTTGAGAGAAAAATGGGACTTTTTGGGATTCAATGAAATTCTGAATTGCCTGCACTT
>ML819736.1:30913-58912 GCA_009831015.1 Picea engelmannii | reverse complement strand
TGGAGCAGTGTGGGAGCAAGTGATGTCTCTCCTCACAAAATTTCATTCCATGTATCTTCAATTACTCCAATAAGTCAACAAACCCTAGCTATGTCATATCCTAGAAGGTGACATCATCACCATAATAGGGCTAGTGTCCAAGATCCATATGTTGCGTCTAGGCATTAGAGAGATGCATGTTTTATCTTCCATGTATCTGATTGTTTTTTGCTACAACATTCCTTATCTTGGTGAGAAATAAGCTCTGGGATACTCTGCCCAACCTATGGGGCCTCCAACTCATATGTGTGCCATCATGACTGAATCTACTCCTACCAAGCCCATATTTCCATCATTCAATGTTTTGAATGTGTGAGAACTGATGTCTAAGGGTGGTGAGCCAATGTCCTACAAAAAAGGCACATTGTCCTAGTACAATCCCGAGACATCCCTCAGAGAACCATGTCAGAGTCATAAAAAAAAAAATCAAAGTATAAAACATGGTTAGCCAAAGTTCATAAGAAATATTAGTCCTTAAAGCATGCAAAGTAAGATGTAACTTAAGATATAAGACATGCAAGACAATTCACCTTAGTATCCCTTTTAATCAGCACACCAGCCCAAGACCCCATGTGAGTTGACAAGTTTTAGTATGGGAGGGCCTTCATCCAACCCTATTAGGTGTGCCACCTAGACATGGAATAAAATAATATAGGTACAAGGATAGGTCCCGAGAGTGACAAGGGAAAGTAAAAACCCTTCAAGAGTAAGTGTGATAGTGATATATTTTTAGTGCCTACTTCATGGCTTATGGTGTCATTAAATCCATTTCTATGAGCGCTTTGTGGAGGGTGTTCTTTCTCTTGAGTCACCCCATATTTATGTGCTATTTTTCCCAAACCCCTTTATCAACCATCTTTCTAGTACACTTTACTATATTTGCAAGTCTCCTTTTGTAAGGTTTCAAGCTGTAGCGATGCTATTTGGGACTGGGGTAGGCACTGAAAGAGTAGAGCTGAAGTTTGGACTAGCTTTTATTAGTCCTTTTTCTATCATTACTTTCTTTCTTTAGCATCATTTTCTTATTCTTTTAGCAGTAGATACGAAACAACCTTTGGGCCTTCAACCCCTCTTCTCATGAGAGAATGGACCATGACCCATTACCGAAGTTTGGTACACTATGAGAGGCTCCAGGATGGAAAGTGTTAAGTATGGTGGGTAATGGAACTTACCCTTGTGAGCCCCCCCCAGTAGTACCCCTTTTCCCTAGGCAGTGAAAACATGGGACTAGGGCATAGAATCTGACCACCAAGGTGAAACAAGGAAACTGACAAAATTTCCTAAACCAGTGATCCATTATCCAACTTCAATCAAAGATCCTCATCCATGTGCCCAAAAAATTAAGCACAACACTTTGAATAAAATCAGGACTAACATACCCCATGGTGATGATGGCTTACCATCTCCCATATTCTAGGTTGATTGAATGTGATGAGCCTTGGTTGACATGTAGCTGTAAAGGTGAATGAAGGGGGTTGTTGGGCTGGCATCTATGGACATGTTGATCATGATCATGGTCGGGATCATGTTCTCCATTGCATGCCATTTGACATTATCTCCTCTAGTTACCCCTAGGCATGGGGGGGTAAGAATGCTTAATGATTTTCCAACGTGCTTGACAAAACTGGTCAATGAATCCATATGGATGTGGGGCTTTATCTGGTTCCATATTCCATAACCTTTTCTATATCCACTTTTGATACTTCATTCAATATATTTCCATTGTCCTGTTCTTTGATAGTGGGAGGGACATTGTAGGTCATTTCATTCTAGGCTATAGGTGAATGCAATGGGCCCTATGTTGGCTCAATTTTAGACCAAGGTCCACATCAGTGTCCAACAAATGGGGTTTACAATAGTTTAGGCATTGGAATTTTCAATCCCCATGAAGGAGAAGGTCTCATTGGAATAATTGTGCCAAGACTTAAGTTTGAACGAGGCTCATACAACATGACTATCACAAATAGCACCCATCTCGATTCTCATACTTCCACTTTAACTATTATGCATGTATTTAACCATTAGACCATAACCATTTTATATATATTTAGTGCTTAAGCATTATCATATCAAGGACCATCATTCTAACGTAAGAACACAATAGTTATTTGATAAGATTACTATTATACAATATCACAAATAATGAACACAAGTAAAAGACATCATCACCATAGAATGTAAAGACAACACAATTTTTAAAGAGGAGATTCATTCCATTCATTTCCAAAATAACCAGTACATCATTCATGGGACCAACATAGGAACATAGCTTAGAACTTAGATAACAACCTACATACATGAATACTATCAAGGACCAAAAGGGAAATCAATCCTTTAGCAAACCAAGGCCTTTGCATTTTATACTGATGCACCCTAGGGTGGGAAGGTGCATTTAAAACCAAGAGAGAAATTAGCCTACTTTCAATTCCTTAGTTATGGACTAGCCGATATTTGCTTATGTTTTTTCCACATGCCTTCAGCCTTTCACCACTCATCTCCTTGATAACGTGGAACCATACTTGCTATTTTGGTTCCTTTCTCCATTTATGGATGAAACTTTTGATCCTACTAATGGTCTTCGATCCATGTGTCGTGACTAGTATATTTTTTGTCTACTGAGTCTATGCCACCATGTCCTTCATTCCAACCACAATGTGTCTTCCATAAAAATAAAAATGAGGGGCCTAATGCCCTCACTGTAAAGAGATCTGAATAGTTCATGAACCCGATCTTTAATATTTTCAATTATACTAATCCTTCCCCCATTTTCCAAGTCTATCTCTGCTACATGGTTCTTGATTCTTTGTGTATTAGCTTGCCTGTGGAAATATTACTTTTTGTCACCCTATTTAAGACATAGAATCCTAGATTTAAGCCTGCAATAAGTTTCTTCATCTCTTTGAGATTCGTAAAGTGCATGGGCCACTTCTTCTTCCTTCTCGAGGGATTCTAGAGTTATTAAGTTGCACTCTATTAACAACTAGATGAAGGTCTATCATTTCTTGTTGAGGGGAGGTAAGATCAAGCAGGTCCAATATTCCAATCCCTCCTTGATTTTTGTTTTTTACTCCTATACAAAGGAGGGGTACCTCGAAATTGGATTTTCATGTGCTTGTGATATTATATCCCAAGCCTTTTGGTGCTAGAGCCACATTTGATTGAATTTGAAGGGAATGGGGTTGAAATTATTTTTTGGTTCTAGTACTAAAAGCCTTAGGTTTGCTGTCTGAAGTTGTGGAGGAGAGGACATTGATTGAATCTAAGAGAAGGGTTTCTTGAACAAGGAATCAATCTAGCCTCTTTGTTATATGGCCATGCCCAAGTTTCCTATTATTCCAAGTGAACATTTCTCTTGTAGGATTGATATTTACTATCCTCCATTATGCAATGAGGTCATTTAGATTTTCTCCAAATGGGTCTCTTATGAATGAGCCCCCTTGTTTTTTTTATAAGCTAAGCAATATGTTGAGATCCCTTGTAAGTACTCTTTGAGGATGTGAGGTACTATCTCCAAACATTCTCAAGAATATCCAACAATAATCTTTTTCATTATAACTATTAGGAGCATAAATATTGAAAATTTGTACTTGATTCCTCGAGGAAATGTATTTGAATGTTGTTTAGATCCAATGTAGAGCCTTTTGAGTTGAAAGAAGTTCCACCTCTTTGATGTTCCATGCTATAACAATCCCCCTGGAAGCTCCTCTTGAGTCTAAAATTATTCTTTCATTCGTTTTCCTTACCTTGTTGAGAATATGAAGACAATTGTTCTCTTTTATTGTTGTTTCTTGGATTAGGAGTATCACTAGCCTTTCATTTCTGACTAGATTGTAGATTGCTTTTTGTTTATTTTTACTAGCCAAACCTCTACAATTGTAGGAGAGAAATTTCATTTCTTATATTTCAAGGGTTGACTTTCACTGTTGAATGCTCTTTCAAAGGTAGCTTGAGCCCCAATCGATTTCACTTCGTTCCCTTCTTTTTTTCTTTCCTTGGTTGATTTCCTTCTTGATTGTTTCCTGGATTTGGTGGCCATCACTTTTTCTTCTTCACTTATCTATCGGCAATTTTTTCCTTGATAAAGGATAAGTGAAGAAGGGGTGGGGGGATAGGGATTTTGATGAATTATCTTCCGAAGATGGTAGGACCTTGATTGTTAATGCTTGAGGTGGGGGGTGGATTATGAGTGGGGATATAGGGTTTCCAAGGAAGGAGGGGTTGAAATGATTGGGGTGGTTTTGGCTAAGAGAGAATATAGAATGCTAACCAAATTCAAATGTGGAGAGAAATTGATGGCATCACTTCAAACTCATTCTTAGGGGGGGATAAAATGGTGAACTTATTTTGATATTGTTGGATAGGGTTGTTCTTGGTGGTAGTAGGTTGTAGGATTATTGGTTGTTTTTTTCGGATTGGACGACCTCTTCTCTTCAAAGGTTTCAAGGGAAGTTGACTTCTCATTCAATTTACATTATTTTTCAAAGTGTTTGTACTCATGGAAGGCGTTGCATACAAAGGGAAACTATTCATAATCCAATGGTTGAATGAAATGCCATCGTGAAAGATCCAACTTGATCACTTTAGGGAGGCCTTTTCCTAGGTCCACTTCCATGCAAATCCTTACACATGAGAACTAACTTGATTTGGGATTTTCTCATCTATGTATTTTCCTACTGAGTTTCTGATGGAGTTCATGGTTTGATCATCCCATATGATTAGAGGGATGTGGGGGAGTCTCACCTAGAATAGGACTACATAGGATATGTTTTCTTCTAGATTAAAGTCTAGGGACCATTGATTGCGATACATAACTTATGATCCCATGAAGTATGGATTGCTATGGAATATTAGGTCTTTGTCTTCCTTTAGTTAGAGGAGAAATGCATAAAACACTTGTCCATAAAAGAAGATCCGCATTTTACCTTTGATTAGACGATGCCAAAATTTTTGGAGCCACTATTCCATTGAGTGGGGGGGAGGATGAAGACTAGTGAATTTCCCTACCAATACCCCTTGTGTGAACATGATTTCTTTCTTAATTGGGGCTTGATGAGGATTGTTGACACACGAGATCTCGTCCAATTTCTTCATGAATCTTCTTGAGGATGGAGGAGACAAAACGATCCTCTTTGCTACGTCATTGGCTATGGATTGAAATGCCAATGCTTTAGAGGATAAGGGAGAGGAGGAGAGGGAGGTGTTGCACCTTGCTTTCTATTGCTACCAATGATGATTAGCCCTCACATACTTGCTTGGAACCATAGAGCAAAGCTAAAAACTTGAATAAAGCCTTTCTATCATCTTACTTAATTGTATAGAAAGATGCTATTATTTTTCCTATTCAAATTATAGATATGTTGTGTGGAATTTTCCTCTAAAGCCAAAAGATAAATGGTAATCCACTTCCATAACACTAAACACATTTAAATCGTAACCATATGGTTATGAAAACTTTAATCCTAACCATATGATTATGAAAACCTTTTGAATATGCATTTATAGATTCCTATCATGAACACTTTGTGGTAAGCCATTGCCCCATTAATCCTTGTTGGTTGGCTTGAAGGTTTGGAGAAGTCTGAGGTTCAAGTACAAATTTTTAACAAATGCCCTATTCTCAATGCAGCAATGAAATAAAGAAATTAAAAACAAAGAGGATAAAAGGGATGAGATGCAACGGTTTGTTGGACGAGAATAACTGTCCCTGTCGATATAGCCAAATATAGATAATAAGATCCGGGAGGATAACTTCCTCGAGAGGGGCAAGCACGACAGTTTTTATAGTTGGAGAGTTCGTTGGGGAGTGGGAATGACCAGGAGCTCGTCTCTCATCTCCTTCTCTTTGCTTTTGATTGGGAGGAGCTTGCCTCTTCTTGGACATGCACATACGTTATGCAGAATGAGTGAATGGAGTTATTGATTCACTAAGTAATGTGTTTGTTGTCTGAGCAATTGGATTCTTCAGCTTCAGATACCCAATGGGTGTATCTGCGTTTTCCTCTGAAAATCCGTCAATGGTGGCCTCTATGATTGACAGTATGGCAGTAAATCCTCTTCAGTTCAGACCAGGAGGAGGAGGGGGTAGCGTCCCGCCAGTGTTTAATCCGAACGATAGGCAAGATAGGTATTGGAGTAACATGGGGTTGGAACAGCAGCCCCATTCCAATGGAGTTCCAGCAGGGAGGGAGGCATTGGGCCTGGGATTGGCCATGGGTATGGGTATGGGAGGAGGAATGGGTATGGCTGCCATGTCTGCAACCTTGGGAATGGGAATGGTGCAGCAGCATGACCACCAAGGCTCTGTCAACTATGGTTTACGTTCTCAGGCCGGGGATAAAAGAGACTTGATGGGGTGGTCAATGATTGGCGAAGGAGTGGGTGGTGTTGTGGGTGTTGAGAGCTTGGCAATCAGAAATGACCACCATTCCTTCTTCAACACATCTCTGGCGCCACAGCCAACTCTGTTGAATGTGAATTCAGAGACAACGGAAGAAAAGGATGCGAAGAATGAGAACAATGGAGTGAGTGATGGGAATGAAAATTTGGTGTCCAGGTCGGAGGCGGTGGTTGCAGGGCGATGGGATTTTGAAGGGGAAGGGGATCAGATACAGCAACAGAGCACCTGCAATCACAATACAGAGCAATATGTTGATCCCCAGCAGCAGCAGCAGCAGAGTACGGATAATAAAGCAGAGCATGCAGATGGAGATCAGGAGAAATTGGGAGGAGGAAGAGTAATGTCCGTAGAGGATTCTGAAGGACAGTCGATGGATGAAAGATGGAGTGCTTGGGAGGAAGAAAAGAGTGGAATGCTTCATCATGCTGTTTATTTTTATAGAGAATGCCAGAGGAACACGGCCGCAGAAAAGGGCTGCACAGTACTAGATGGATGTTGTGAGTTTATGCCTGCAAGTTCTGAGAAAGAAGGGAAACCCAATTCTCTCCTCTGTGCTGCCTGCAACTGCCACAGGAGCTTCCACCGCCGTGTTCTTTGCGATAGAGATGGCTTCCAAATCGACAACAGAGGTCAAGAACAAGAAGGTGTTAGAGCAACCCAGGACTGTATCGCCGCCATTAAGAAAGTGGCGAATGAAGTAACGCTGAGCGTGAATCAGGCAGTGGACCAGCTTATTCAACAGGATTTTAAGGCCGGAGATCAATTTACTCATCCTCAGTTTGATCAGACTTTCAATCCTGCTTCATTTCTCAAATGTTTGGATAACCTAAGAAAGGCTGCCAAATCAATGCTTCTTACTGCAGATTGCCTGACAACTCTACAGAGCAAAGCAATATCATCGTCAGCAGCAGCAGCGGCAGCGGCGGCGGTGCCCCACAGTGCAGCAATCAAAGATGGGGGCAATTCTGACTGTTCTTCTTCACTTCTAAATCAATTCAGGAATGGGAAACAACATCATCAACATCTTCTGTCAGGGGGTGTTAATAATGGAGGGGCACCGCCACTCCCGCTCTCCGATTCCGCATTTAATGAAAGGAAGGAGAAGAGAAAGAGAACGAGATTCAGCACGGAGCAAATCACCAAACTGAATGATTTTG
The DNA here is from genome assembly GCA_009831015.1 of Picea engelmannii. Taxonomy (NCBI): domain Eukaryota; kingdom Viridiplantae; phylum Streptophyta; class Pinopsida; order Pinales; family Pinaceae; genus Picea; species Picea engelmannii. Next base: position 51,319 of record ML819736.1, on the reverse strand, counting down.
CAATGGAGGTTGGTTGGACGTTGGCTGGATTGTCCAAGGAGGATATCGATGCAGTGTGTGAAAATGTTGGAATCGAACCTACCACTCTCAAATACTGGCTTTACAATACACGCCAGAAATCCAAGAGAAGACATCAAGAAGATGAAATATCTCAGCCCATATCTTGACATCCACAGCAACAGCAGCAGCAGTAACAGTGACAGTAACAGCATTTTCAAAGTATGCAAACCACCACACTCCAATATTGCTGGGTTGCATCCCATTCACCCTCATTAAGCTCGCTCTTTATTTTGTTTTGTGTTATATTTGTCTCCAGTTCTTCTTCGGTTTAAGAACTCATGTACTCACTCCCTCACTCTCAGAGATGGTTTTTATTTTGTTCAAGGAATTCAACATTGCTACTACAGTTGCTTCTCTTTCTTTTCAACTCTGAAACTGTTCCAAATCTGCCTCCGCGACTCTGATATTCATGCAGACCAGCCCTTGTAATTCTGCAGTCCAGGCTCAGGCTCAGGCTCAGGCTCTCTCTGCTAAAATTGATGCAGACCTATTACTATAGCCCTGCCATCCCTAAGTAAATCTGCTTGTTAGTTTTGGTGAAGAAAAATTGGCCCTTCTTTTTTTTTTCAATTAAGAAAACATATCTAATACAGAGTTTTGCAAGTTTTGTAAAACGAATTACTTTATAAATTGATATATAATATATTTTCAAAAATCTTTTAAGGATACAATTAAAAAAAAAAAACATGAAAACCTTAAATTAATAATGTTTTTAAATTAAATTTTGTTTTTAATTTTTTTATCAATATTTTATATAATATATAAATTATTTGAAAAAATCTACCCATATTTTATAATACATTAACGATTTGAATTTTATAATGCATTTATATTAATAATAGATTTACTATTTGAATTTTATATTACTGGTTTATTAATAATAGATTTTGTCTCATATGATTTAGATTTTATAATTTATATATATTAAAGTTAATAATTTTTATTTGATATAATTATAAATTTTATTATTTTAATTTTTTAATGTGTTGATTCTTTGTATGCCTGCATGGTTGTTTCAAGCATAAGTATGGAAAAGTAGAAGTGCTAATCTAATGTGAAGGCATATTGATTACTTCATTTATTATTTTATATGAAGGCATATGGAGCATATTGATTACTTCATTTATTACTTTATATGAAGGCATATGGATAACTTATTATGATAGAAGATGTTTGTTACATTGACACCGATGCAACCATACATGTAATTCAACCATACATATATGATCATGACAAGTAGATAAGATTGGTTCTACAAATTTGCATTGTTGGATATAGGAGATAGCACATGTTTTGTTACAATATATGTGGGAGGGACTTGAGATGAAAGTTGTGTACATACATGGTTTGAAGAAGAGATGGTGGGTTCCATCTACATATTGTTGGTGAAGGTGAAGTATATGTTTTGTTTTTTTGACAATATACATGGATAATATATCATCAAATGATCAAATTGAATTTGAAAGGGATGTATGTCTCATCAAATACATTTTAAAGAGTGTTATTGAAAAAAGGATATGAAGAGGATGGTATATATCAATTGTAAGACAAGATTGGGGTAGAGTATGTATTACTAGAAATAATTTGTTTTAACAAACTTTTACATATGAGATATAAACACTTGAATTTTCAACAAATTTTGATATATGAGATAAAACCACTTGAATTTCTCTAGTTTATTGTTGATACATAAACTAAACATGCTGTGTTTTTATTGGAAAACAAACATGTTAGGGTTATATCTTCAGGTTACATTCACATATATGTTAATGTTAGTAGATTTCTGAAAGTTAAGCTTTCAATATTTAGGCGTTTCTTGAAGTTTTTGAGACCTTACAAGGAGAAATAGAAACTCAAACTAATAGATGAAAAGAAGAAATTTCCTAACTTCAAAGGGAATGAGAAAACCCTTACATCAACATATAATCTCTCAATGTTAGAAGAGAAATATTTTCACCCACATATTACTTGAAGCTCTAGAAAGTAATCTTACTACTTCTATCTTGTGTCTCTCCATCTCTTTAATTTAGATTTGTCTGTAGGAAAAAAATAAGTGACCAATAGCTTTTGAGAAAATAATGATTAAACAAAACATAATTGACCTTCTAGGTTTTTAGGTGTTTTCTCTATTTGGGAGATTAGGCCTACTTAAGTCTCTAACAAAGGTTTAGTGTAGTCTAGTGCTGACATTTTTAGAGCCTATAAAAAACAAAGTTTTACCCAAAGCACATGCCAAGATTAAAGATAGGGAGAACCTTGTAGGGTAAGGGTTTCACCACTATATTTTAATGTTAGCCATTAACTGTATCTAATATGTATTTTTGCAACTCCTCATCATATATAACCCATTTATATTCAACACATTCATCACAACATAAAATATAAATGACTACCTACATACCAATAATCCATGTAAAATAACATAGTCATGATTTGAAATTGCAACTCCTCATCATATATAACCCATTCATATTCAACACATACATCACAACATAAAATATAAATGACTACCTACATACCAATAATCCATGTAAAATAACATAGTCATGATTTGAAATTGCAACTCCTCATCATATATAACCCATTCATATTCAACACATTCATCACAACATAAAATATAAATGACTACCTACATACCAATAATCCATGTAAAATAACATAGTCATGATTTGAAATAACAAGGGAATTTGAAGTACTCCAATCCAATAAATATATCATTTTGTTTGCAACTAGATTGCAGATTTACCAGCCATAAAATAAAATATAGTAGCACAATAACAAAGTACCAAAAAACTAGTTTGACAACATAACCACAACTTAGTGACAACAACAACATAACAATTGTCTCTACTCATAGTCCCTAGAGGCTACTTTTATGTTTCATATTAGATTAGTTGTGTCTTTGACTATATAAAAACCCTAAATTAAATAACTTATTCAACTACATTAATACATTCTATTATAGACTAATAACTACTAGCCAATATAAGTTGCAAAATAAGCTCCATTATTCTGGTCTTCATAGTCTTTTGTGCATTGGACTTTATTCTTCCTGTAGATCCTTGTGGTGTAGCTACAAGCAGTCACCCAAGTATCATATTGTCTACATTTTACCACATTGTGTTGCTCCAAAAATTAAGGGGGAAACTGATTCAGGTGGTGGATATTGGTGGCCACCCACCTTTCCAACTGGATCCTCTTATCAATTTTTAGTTCAACACGTTCTTATGTACTTCTTTGTAATTGTGGGATCTACACTTTCGGGGTTGTCTGAAGCCATACACATCTTCCAGGTGGATATTGGTGGCCTCTCACCTAATCCAACCAACTTATTTTGTATGTTTTCATGTCAGCACATCTTTTTGTACTTCCAGGGCCGTTTTGGGGCCTTGAACAATGTTTTTTTGGCTCTCCATAGTCAAATTGTAGACAGAATTAGAATTTGATGACATAATGCGTAGTTCTCAAAAATACCTTTCCATCTCAAAAATACCTTTCCAATGCGCTATCACGCGCCTAAAACGAAGATCATATGAAAAAGTTACGACCCCGAGAAGTTAATGTACTAATTTACCCAAACGAGGCCCACATGACTTTTGGCGTTTCATCTCCTAGGGTTAGGTTTTTGGATGTCTATGGTTTTGGCATTCATGTTTATCATAAAAAGGCCTTTAAATCCTCATTGTAATCATCTTCTTGTGAATGAGTGTAGCCACCATGTCTTGCACTCTGTATTTTTACAGTCTCTTTACTATTATTTCATTAATAGAAATCAAGTATTATTTCTAGAAATTTTCATGAGTATTTCATTGTAATATCTCTGCTTTCATTTCGTTTCGAAAATAATCTGGATCAGTGGTATCAAAGCAGGCTACTCTTTATCGTTTTTCAACGCATGTCCCCGACGAGGTTCAAGTATAATCAGTTGGGTCTCGAGCTTATCTCTCTTGAGGACAATCATTCTCGCACGCCCAAGAAACCCTCGATGGTGACAAAAAATAAAAATGACAGAGCATAAGATTCTACTAACATGTTGCTTGAGCAAGCTCTCGCGCGACAAAGGGATGAAATGATGGATAATTGCGCACATCCTTCAACGCCTGTCGATAGCATCATGCACATCTTCATTGCCATTTTAGAGGAACCTCTCCCTTCAAGGTACAAGTTAATTTTGATATTCCCATATTTGAAGGTTAGATAGATGTAGATTCCCTAGAAAAATGGTTAAATCTATTTGAAGGTTATTTATGTGTTCAAAAATTTTCCGACAGGGAAAAGATCACCTTCGCACTCCTCAAGGCTCTCCCCCATGTCAAACATTGGTGGGAAACTTACTGGGAGAAAAGTTCCACAAAGGAATCTAGAATATATGAGGCTGAACCCACTTGAGATTTTTTGTGTGGATGTGGTCAAAGAACAATACTATCATGTTGATAACTATGAAGACCATTACATAAGATGGGCCACACTGCGGTAAGAGAAGAGCCAAATAATGTTAGAGTTCACAAATACTTTCCATATCTTGCACACTAAGCTGGGTATGAAAGACTCCGAGCAACATCTAGTTCTGAAATACCATGGGGCTCTGCATAGGTATATCCAAAACAAGGCCCACATGACTTCACCAAGGACGATATCTCTGTGTCAGCCAGCAACGCCTCCTGTCCTATGGCATCCAACCCTTCAAGGATGAGGTAGTGTGTGATGTTTCCCCTCTTGATGTATGTGATTTTGTTTTGGGCCAACCATATATGTGGAGACGTCATGTTGTCTATGAGTCTAGACCCCGTAATGTCATTATTACTCTGGGAGGTCAGCTCTATAGAATACCAGAGGTAATTTTGTCTACTGATCCACCAAAACAGTTCTGCAAGGTAATCTCTCATACTGCAAAATTCATCCTCTTCRCATTCTGTTCAAAGGATGCACAAAAGACCTCTACAACCACTGAAACCTCAACACCTTCTATCCAACAAAAACATATTGTCAAAGAGAATGAAGATATTGTCTCTTCACCTACAAAAGTGTCGACACAATGCCACATCAAACCCAAAGACAACATGTTGGTGGAGCATATTCAACCCGCCAACAAAGGGCTTGTGACCGTATTCCATAGACCAAGCATCACAAATTCTCCAACAAAGCACGCAGCTTACCAAGATTCAGATTCAGTAAATGATTTCCCCTCTTCCCTAGGAACTCAACACAATGGAGACCATTTCTTCCTAAGGGAGGAGGATTGATCCAAGTGGATATTGGTGGCCACCCACCTATTCCAATTGGCTCTTCTTATCAGTTTTTAGTTCAACATGTTCTTATGTACTTCTTTGTAATTATGGGTTCTACACTTCCAGGGTTGTCTGAATCCCTACACATATTCCAGGTGGATATTGGTGGCCTCCCGCCTAATCCAACTGGATTATTTCATATGTTTTCATGTCATCACATCTTGATGTACTTCCAGGGGCGTTTTGGGGCCCTAAACAATGTTTTTTTGGCTTGCCACAGTGAAACTGTAGACGAAGTCAAAGTTTGACAACGTAATGCATATTTCTCAAAAAGACCTTTCGAACGGACTATCGCACACCTAAAATGGAGATCATATGAAAAAGTTACGACCATGAGAAGTTAATGTACTAACTTTCCCAAACGGGGCCCACATGACTTTTGGCGTTTCATCTCTTAGGGTTAGGTTTTTGGATGACTAGGGTTTTGGCATTCATGTTTATCATAAAAAGGCCTTCAGAGCCTCACTGTAATCATCTTCTTGCGAATGAGCGTAGTCGTCACATCTCTTCTTAGAGATAAAGATGCCATCATTCTAGCGAGTCTTGCACTCTGTATTTTTACAATCTCTTTACTATTCTTTCATTAATAGAAATCAAGTATTGGTGTATTTCTCTGTTTCTGGAAATTTTCATGAGTATTTCATTGTAATATATCTGCTTTCATTTCGTTCCGAAAATAATCTGGATCAACAACAATCTTGTACCACACCTATGGATTTTCCCTCAAGTCAACTCTATTGTTAGTTCTTTCACATTCCTCTCAAATGAAGGGGCCAACCTAATACTAACTCCAAAGCATGATTTTTGAACTAAATGAAGTTTTCTAGCACATTGTTCCATTTCCCAAACAAAATTGAAGCCCCTACAATGAAGAGTGATATTTCTCATTGTTGAGTTCCAAAGGCTACATTTCCAAAATAGCATGCAACTTTGAATCAACAAAAAACTCCAACTAATCTAAATCCAAGAAGTAGCTTGAAAATACCTAAGTGTTATCTTGTCTACCAACACAACTACTAATTGGTCATCCATTGACACAACATCATGCAAATCTACCAATTGGCCATCTTCCACCCATGTCACATTCAACTTAGTCATCCAATATAGATGGTTGGCCACAACTTGTGCCTCAACATGCATCTATTTAATTCATTCCCATGGCTCCTCAATGGGAATCTCCTACTACTACAAGAGCCTATCCAATTTTTCATTTTGTTTGACGTTGTTAAACATTCCTCAATAATACGTAATAGATATTCTCGAGTACTCAACCCCTCCTTAATGAGGAGGGTCTCCCTATCCATTAATCCTCATAGCCATTGATTATATTGATTTATTTTAGTATCCAACTCTACTTTCAAGGATTGAGTCTATTGGTTTAGTTGTCTCCATGAAGAGAAAATGACATCCATGCATCCACTACCTCAGCTAGTCACCAATTAGGTGAAGGAACCTCTAATTGAGGTCTTCCTACCTTAACTGGGGCCAGAGAACCTGTACCAAGTCTAAGAGAAGTAGAACCTACTCTATATATCATTCTAATTTCAACCTTGCTTAAACTTTTAGGTCTTGGTCAGTGGTGACCTCAACTAACTAGATGTGAAATCAATGAACCTATTGCAAATTGCCATAGCCTTGCTTGAATTTCACTACTTGTTGTTCATATTTCTTCATGATCATGGCCATCCACAACAAATATATAGTCAACCAAGTATGCACATTATATGCCCATGACTACCTACTAGGCCTAAACATTTCAGGTGTGAACTAATTGAAGGTAACACAGTTGATACTCAATTTTCATATTTATCCTATGTGTTTTCCTCATATCAAGAGGGGGCTATAACACCCCATCCCTATGCATCCTTCTTGTGTACTCTCTCCTCACCATGGATGGTTGATATCCTTATTACTTCATTCTCATTTTGGATTGTGGACATTATCTTTAATTTTTCTTAGAATGTTAATGAGATATGTTGAACAATCATCTCATGTTGCTTAGCTAGAATATGATGTCATGTACTCATTGTTATTTTGATGGATCATTTGTGATTGGAATCCATTCATTATTAACATGTTTATCATCAGTGATTGAAAGATGTAATGTGTATTGATGAGCCAATTTTTTCCATTAGTAAATAGTTCTGTGAAGTAATATGATTTTCTTTTGAGGAACTAACTATTGTTGTAGATTTATGTTTCTTGGGACCCACACTAACCTAGGTTAGATATTTAGAGAATCTTGGAAGAATGCTAATCATGTGGTGGAAATCATATTGAAAGGACTTTTTCTCAATAAGGATATCCATCCTAGAGGATAGTGTCTTGTGAGACTTGGGAAGGGCAAAATTGATCAAGACTAGTTGAAATATAGTTCTTAAATTGATTTATGGGTTAAAAGGGGAATATGTTTAGTTTACCGAATACCTATTTTATGACCTCAATAATTTTACCCCTAATCCTTGTTTGACCCCAATCATATCTAAGTGTCATGAATAATATTTGGAAAGAGGGATGAGAAAACCAAAAGACTCTCTTGGAAAATAGTTGTTACTTTTTGGGAAATAGATAAGAGGAAAATACATGTTGGTTGTTGCCTTGAGAAAGAGGGAATTGTTATTGATCTGTGATTTGTTGAAGTAGTCTAAAAGACACTCCAAAATATTCTAAGTGGGAAAGAGGAGGTTGGGGGTGTACCTATCCTAATGGGGGTACTAAGGAACCAACAATGAGCCCAACATTGATTGCTATAGGTCTCTCCAACATACACTTACTTTGTTTAGTTGGATTTCTAACCCATTCTTATTTTCTAAGAATACTGTATTTATTTTAGTAGAGTACTTAGGGAGTGCTTCCCTATATTCTCATTAATATTAAGTAGTATTTGAGGTATATAACCTAGTTATTAGTTGGGTATAAATTTACCCTTGGGCTTGATTTCCCCATATTGACAGTTCTGCAGTGGAAAACTGATTTACATGACTAGTTGGCCTTCATTAAGGTATGGACATTTAGTTGTGTGATAAATACACTTTACTTTAACTCTCTGATCCAGGTGGGTATTGGTGGCCACCCACCTGTTCCAACTAGCTCATTTTTTCAGTTTTTAGTTCAACACGTTCTTCTGTACTCCTTTGTAATTGAGGGTTCTACCCTTCCGGGGATGTATGAATCCATACACATATTCCAGGTGGATACTAGTGGCCTCCCACCTAATCCAACTGGATTATTTTGTATGTATTCATGTCAACACATCTTGTTGTACTTCCATGACCGTTTTGGGGCCCTAAAAAGTGTTATTTTGGTGTGCCACGGTCAAACTATAGACATAATCATATTATTATGGCATAATGCGTAGTAATCTAAAAGACCTTTCCAAGAGGATATCAAACACCTAAAACGAAGATTGTATGCAAAAGTTACGACCCATGGAAGTTAATGCACTAACTTACCCAAAAGGGCCCCACACAACTTTTGGCGTTTCATCTCCTAGGGTTAGGTTTTTGGATGTCTAAGGTTTTGTCATTCCTGTTTAACCTAAAAAGGCCTTCAGAGCCTCATTGTAATCATCTTCTGGCAAATGAGCGTAGCCGTCACATCTCTTCTCAAAGATAAAGCTGCCACCATTCTAGCGAGTCTTGCACTCTGTATTTTTACAGTCTCTTTACAATTCATTCATTAATAGAAATCAAGTATTGCTATATTTATTTTTTTCTGGAAATTTTCATGAGTGTCTCATTGTAATATATCTTCTTTCATTTCATTCCGAACATAATCCGGATCAGTGGTATCGGAACAAGCTTCTCTTGATCATTTTTCCAGCGCATGTCCTCGACGAGGTCCGAGTATAGCCAATTGGGTCTTGAGATTGTATCTCTTGAGGAAAATCACTCTCGCACACCCAAGAAACCCTCTATGGCGGCATAAAAGAAAAACGACGGAGCAAAATATTCTATTAAATTATTGCTTGAGAAACCTCTCGCGCGACAGAGGGAGGAAATGATGGAGAATTTTGCACACATCCTTCAATGCCTACCGATACAAACATGCACATATTCATCAAACAACCATTTTGGAGGAACCTCTCCCTTCAAGGTACAAGTTAATTTTTATATTCCCGTATTTGAAGTTCAAATAGATGCAGATGCCCTAGAAAAATCGTTAAATCTATTAGAAGGTTATTTATGTGTTCAAAAATTTTCCGACAGGGAAAATATCACCTTTGCACTCCTCCAGGCTCTCCCCCATGTCAAACATTGGTGGGAAACTTACTAGGAGCAAAGTTCCACAGAGGAATCTCGAATATATGCGGTCGAGCCCACTTGGGATTTTTTGTGTGGATATGGTCAAAGAATAATACTATCCCTTTGATAACTATGAAGGCCAGTACATGAGATGGACCACACTGTGGCAAGAGAAGAGCCAAACAATGTTGGAGTTCACAAATACTTTCCATAACTTGCGCACCAAGATGGGTATCAAGGACTCCGAGTGGAATCTAGTTCTGAAATATCATGGGCTCTGCATAGGTACATCCAAACCGAAATGGATTTCCTAAAAATCTCATCATTGGGAGTTTCCTATCGATATGTTGTCAAAATCGAGCAGAAATTTAGGCACTAGAACAAATGGGAATTCAATTTTGAAAATCTACAACAACCAAATCATGGTAAAGACGACCCTAACCAACAACCTTTAGACAACCAATCCAAGACACATGACAAAAAGGTTAAAGGGAAGACGAAGAATGACATTAGGAAAGTGGTGTGACTTCCACAAAATCCCCTGGCACAACACCAATGAATGTCACTCGAAATAGTCATTGGTGTCCGAGTTGAAAGACATAGAGTTGAACCCTAATTCAGAATCTGATCCAAAAAATATTGAAAACAAACAGATCATCGATGCAGACCCCACTGTCACTGTCTCAACCACAACAATTCAACCGAAATAATCAGTAGATCATGAAGAGGGGGAGCACCTCTTCCATTCACAGATGTGGGTGAAGGGGACCCCATTGCATTTCATTGTTGATAATGGAAGCCAGAAGAACCTCGTCTTAGCTAAGGCCATCAAATAATTGGGGTTTTCGACAACACCACACCCACAACCATACAACATCGGGTGGCTTCACCAAGTACGATATCTCTGTGTCAGCCAACAATGTTGCATGTCCTATGGCATCCAGCCCTTCAAGGATGAGCTAATGTGTGATGTTTCCCCTCTTGATGTCTGTGATGTGGTTTTGGGCCAACCATATATGTGGAGACGTCATGATGTCTATGATTCTAGACCTTGTAGTGTCATTATTACTCTGGGAGGTCATCTCTATCGGATACCATAGGTAGTTCCGACTACTGCTCCACCAAAATAGTGCCATAAGGTAATCTCTCATACTGCAAAATTCATCCTCTTCACAGTCTATTCAAAGGATGAACAAAATATCTCTACAACCACTTCAACCTCAACACCTTCTATCCAACCAAAACAAATTGTTTCTTCACCTACAATTGTGCCTACACAATGCCCTGTCAAACCTAGAGACAACAGATTGGTGGAGCATATTCAACCCTACCAACAACAGGCTTGTGATGTTCTTCCACAGACCAAGCACTAAAACTCCAACAAAGCACACAACTCACCAAGATTCAAATTCAAAAAATGCTTTCCCCTCTTCCCTAGGCACTCAACGCAATGGATACCATTGCTTCCTAACGGGGGAGGATTGATGCAGGTGGATATTGGTGGCCACCAACCTATTCCAACTGTCTCCTTCTGTCAGTTTTTAGTTCAACACGTTCTTCTGTACTTCTTTGTAATTGAGGGTTCTACCCTTCTGGTGTTGTCTGAAGCTATACACATCTTCCAGGTGGATAATAGTGGCCTCCCACTAATCCAACTGGATTATTTTGTATGTATTCATGCCATCACATCTTGTTGTACTTCCAGGGCTGTTTTGGGGCCCTAAAAAATGTTAATTTGGCGTGCCACAATAAACCTATAGACAGAGTTAGAGATTGACGGAACAATGCATATTCCTCTAAAATACCTTTCCAATGGGCTATCACGCGCCTAAAATGAAGATCGTATGCAAAATTTATGACCCATGGAAGTTAATGTACTAACATACCCAAATGGGGCCCACACGACTTTTGGCGTTTCATCTCCTAGGGTTAGGTTTTTGGATGTATGGGGTTTTGACATTCCTGTTTAACATAAAAAGGCCTTTAGAGCCTCATTGTAATCATCTTATGGTGAATGAGGGTAGCCGTCACATCTCTTCTCAGAGATAAAGCTGCCACCATTCTAGTGAGTCTTGCACTCTGTATTTTTACAGTCTCTTTACACTTATTTCATTAATAGAAATCAATTATTGTTGTATTTCTCTATTTTTGGCATTTTTCATGAGTGTCTCATTGTAATATCTCTGCTTTCATTTCATTCTGAACATAATCCGGATCAGTGGTATCAGAAGAGGATTCTCTTGATCATTTTTTTAGTGCATCTCCCCGACGAGGTCAAAGTATAGCCAATTGGGTCTCGAGCTTGTCTCTCTTGAGGACAATCACTCTTGCACACCTAAGAAACCCTCGATGGCGGTAGAAAATAAAAACAATGGAGCAAAAGGTTATATTAAACTATTGCTTGAGCAAACTCTCGCGCGATAGAGGGACCAAATGATGGATAATTTTTCACACATCCTTCAACGCCTGCTGATAGCAACATGCACATCTTCATCAAATGGCCATTTTGGAGGAACCTCTCCCTTCAAGGTACAAGTTAATTTTGATATTACCATATTTGAATGTTAAATAGATGTGGATGCCCTAGAAAAATGGTTAAATCTATTAGAAGGTTATTTCTCTGTTCAAAATTTTTCTGACATGGAAAAGATCACCTTCGCACTCCTTAAGGCTCTCCCCCATGTCAAACATTGGTGGGAAACTTACTGGGAGAAAAGTTCCACAGACGAATATGGAATATACGGGGCCGAGCCCACTTAGGATTTTTTTGTGGATTTGTTCAAAGAACATTACTATCCTGTTGATAACTATGAAGACCAGTACATGAGATGGATCACACTGCGACAAGAGAAGAGCCAAACAATGTCAGAGTTCACAAATACTTTCCATACCTTACGCACCAATATGGGTATCAAGGACTCTAAGCGACATATGGTTCTGAAATACCATGGGGCTTTGCATAGGTACATCCAAACCGAAATGGATTTCCTAAACATCTCATCATTGGGAGCTTCCTATCGATATGTTGTCAAAATCGAGCAGATATTTAGGCACCAGAACCAATGGGAATTCAGGTCTGAAAATATGCAACAACCAAAGCACTGTAAAGACAGCCCTAACCAACAACCTTTAGACAACCAGTCCAAGACACAAGACAAAAAGGGTAAAGGGAAGATGAAGAATGACACTGGGAAGTGGTGTGACTTCCACAAAATACCCTAGCACAACACCGATGAATGTCACTCGAAATAGTCATTGGTGGCTGAGGTCAAAGACACATAGCCAAACCATGATTCAGAATCCGATCCAGAAAATATTGAAAACAAACAGATCATCGACGTAGACCCCACTACCAATGTCGCAACAACTTCAATTCAACTAGAAGAATTAGTAGATCCTGAAGAGGGGGAGTGCCTCTTCCATTCACATATGTGGGTGAAGGGGACCCCATCACATTTGATTGTTGATAACAACAGCTAGAATAACCTCATCTCAGATAAGGCCATCAAACAATTGTGGTTGTCGACAACACCACACCCGCAACCATACAACATTAGGTGGCTTCACCAGGGACAAGATCTCTGTGTCAGCCAACAATGTCGCCTGTCCTATGGCATCCAACCCTTCAAGGATGAGGTAGTGTGTGATGTTGCCCCTCTTGATGTCTGTGATGTGGTTTTGGGCCAACCATATATGTGGAGACATCATGTTCTCTATGAATCTATACCCCATAGTATCATTATTACTCTAGGAGGTCAGCTCTATCGGATATCAGAGGTAGTTATGACTACTGCTCCACCAAAACAATGCCGCAAAGTAATCTCTGATGGTGAAAAATTAATCCTCTTCACAGTCTGTTCAAAGGATGAATATAAGACTACTACAACCATTGCAGCCTCAACACCTTCTATCCAACAAAAATAAATCATTTCTTCACCTACTATGGTGCCTACACAATGCCCCATCAAACCCAGCGACAACAGATTGGCAGAGCATATTCAACCCTGCCAGCAACAGGCTTGTGATAGTCTTCCACATACCAAGCAACACAACTTCTCCAACAAAGAATTCAGCTCACCAATATTCAGATTCATAAAATTCTTTCCCCTCTTCCTTGGTCACTCAACACAATGGAGACCATTTCTTCCTAAGGGGGGAGGAATGATCCAGGTGGATATTGGTGGCCACCCACCTGTTCCAATTGGCTCCTTCTGTCATTTTTTAGTTCAACACATTCTTTTGTACTTCTTTGTAATTGAGGGTTCTACCCTTTTGAGGTTGTCTGAATCCCTACACATCTTCCAGGTGGATACTAGTGGCCTCCCACCTAATCCAACTGGATTATTTTGTATGTATTCATGTCATGACATCTTGTTGTACTTCCAGGGCCATTTTGGGTCCCTAAACAATGTTATTTTGGCATGCCACAGTCAAATTGTAGATAGATTCAAAGTTTGACAACATAATGTGTAGTCCTCTAAAATACATTTCCAACGAGCTATCACGCACCTAAAATGAAGATCGTATGCAAAAGTTACGACCCCGAGAAGCTAATGTACTAACTTACCCAAATGGGGCCCACATGAATTTTGTATTTTCATCTCCTAGGGTTAATTTTTTGGATGTCTAGGGTTTTGGCATTCCTGTTTAACATAAAAAGGCCTTCAAAGCCTCATTGTAATCATTTTCTGGCGAATGAGCATAGCCATCACATCTCTCATCAGAGATAAAGCTGCCACCATTCTAGCGAGTCTTGCACTCTTTATTTTTACAGTCTCTTTACAATTCTTTCATTAATAGAAATCAAGTATTGTTGTATTTATCTGTTTATTTTAATTTTCATGAGTGTCTCATTGTAATATCTTTGCTTTCATTTCGTTCTGAACATAGTCTAGATCACTCTCTTTGAGAGAATTCCCATTAGGTAACAACCCTTCTAGCTAGTTCATTCTAGGTTAAACTATTACAAAGTGGTATTAGAGCCACCAATTTCACATAAATAGGTACCTCTATGGAGTACATGCATTTGGAAGTTAGAATAAGTTTAATAGTTGTTAACTTTAGTTGTGAGGAAGAATCCAATAAACCCAAGCGGATTTCACTTAGGAGGGTTTCTAGACAAAGAAATTACTAATATTGTTGATTAGTTTAGTTATTTAATTATTTTTATTTTATGTTGTTTATTTGTTTATTTTCATTCCATTTTTTAGTTATGGACAACAAGTTAGATTTGGTGCATCATTAATTGGGTCTAGATCAGGTGGTTGAGAGGAGAAATCGTTATCCACCCCACTCAAGTTCAAATCCCACTTGTGACATGTTTTCTCTTTGTGGGCCTATTGGGGGTGGCAAGGTACCAACACTCTCTTTCTCACCCAAGTGCTTGAGGGTGGGATGAGATGCCACTTGTTAAAAAAAAGTTAGATTTCTTGTGTGGCATTCACAATAGTTATGATCCCATTATAACTCTAATAATAAGCTAGTAAGCATTGCCTATCTCTTTTCGATTTTAGAACATTTACCATTATATATTTATTTTTTCCTCCTTTTGTTGGAACAATGGAATGGAATGAGAGAGAGCCATTGGACCTATTATCCTCCTTTAGGGGTGACATTTGCAGATACCCTTGCAAGGGTGTCATGTTGTTGATTACATGAGGTTTCATGCTTATCTTCACCAGATCTAGACAAACTTCTTCATTGATCTCCATCAGATTTTTTATCATGCCAGCTTAGCTATGGTGTAGCTCACTTTTTTCCTCACTCCAACCGTGGAATGGTAGGGCATGGTATGGTTCTCAGATGCTTCATTTTACATTCCATGTATTACTACCTATTTGAACTTAATGATATAAATTCTTAGCTTGTCATAAACTGAGAAAATTGAACCACTTTCCTTTGGCATTTCATAATGTTATATGGTTTTACTGCTTGCCTCGTAGTACCCTGGGGAACATGTTTTCTCTTAGAAGTGTTCCATCTCTTAGGTAACCTATATTACTAGGTGTCTAGGCTAGATAATGTCAAAGTCCAATCATATTAACCACTTTCCACCTCCCTAGTTCATTCATTCCATTCACATAAAACATTATCTTGATCATGTATGATTTCTCAAGGGTCAAAAGGAAAGGTCAAATATAAATCCTGAAATAAACAAATATACTAAGGCTAAGAGGTGAAGATCATAATTAAAAGTCAATCATTGAGTTTGAGCAATGCCCCTCACTATGAGGCCAATGCCCCAATCCATCGTTTTTCTATGAATATATAAATAAAGGGACTCATTGAATAAGCTGAAAATATAAAGAAAAAATATTAAAGGGTAGTAAGAAACAACAACGAGGTTGGTAACTCAATGGTAAGCTCCCTTAAGAAGGAATTTATAAAGAAAAAATCTAGCTAAATAAAGCTAGATGAATAATTAAATTAATAGCAAGACCTGTGCATGTCTACAACTTTGAGAGTCATCACATGAACCCATTCCTTTTCCCCTTTCATTATCATCAATCATTATTATTGTTTGTCTTACACCTAGATACTTGGGAAGTATGGGTGTCTCTGGATTTGACTAATGTATAAGGGTCTACATTGTACCCCTTGGTAAGACCTAGGAAAGTAATAAAACTAACCCGTTTGTTATGATGTGTTGAAGGATGTTAGCTGGTGATACCTATTAATGGCTTACTAAGAGGAACAACCCATCACTTTGAGCACACATTATATATTGGGATAAGTGTCTATTTATTGGACCATTCTATGGATGGAGGAAGTAATGGTTGGATCATTTGACTATTCTCGAACCATTTATGTGGACATCACCATTCTTATTGGGGGATGCACCTCCATTGGGTTCTACATGGTCCTTAGTAGTGATTTTTATATTGTATTTGACCTTTCTCTAAAAGGGACATTGTACCTTGTCATCACATTATTTTATTATTTAATTATTACTTGTATCTTTCCCGATATTTTTCCGGACAAATGGTTTTTGAGCTTGTGGTTTTGAGATAACACATGGTTTTACATCATAATTGAGGAGGATTTTTTTTTCACAAAAAAAAAACCATTATCTTGCTATTCCATTAAGAATCAAAGATAAAAGTACATGTATAACATAGTAAAATACTATGCTTCATGTCTCAAAAAGGAGGAGGCTTCTCACCTATAAAAGGAGAATTCCTCCATTTAAAATCGTTTGAGATTAATGAGAATTTCATTTCTTGAGATCTATAGTGTATCTATTTATCTTCTTGTGAGTTTTCTGGTAATTTTTAAAGGGTTAGATAAAATTTCTTTGAGATTTCTTAGAAGAACACAACTGCTACAAGGCCAAAGAAGTGCTCAATGCTCCACTTGGAAGGGTTACATGTAATTTCTCCTTCCTTTCCCTTTGATCATTAAAGTTCCTATTTCATGCCTTACGATAGGATGTTTGGTGGTTATTTTCTTTTGTTTGGCTTGTCTTTAACTTCACCTTGCCTAGCACTAGAGGAGACTCTTCACAAATCAATCCTCCTTCGCAACTCTAAAGAAATCCTTCAAACCCTAGATGGTGCTTGAGGGGTAATCCTTCAGGTACATTTCAATACTATTCTTCATAAATCCTAGAATTCACACGAAGGTGAAGTGGTGACTCCATGCCCCTCTAAGACATTGTTCTTCTTGTTGTCTTCAACCACCCAAAACCCTAAAAAAACAATTTTCTTGTTTTTTTAAGCTATATGGCATCATTAGAGGAAATTTGGTTTAAAAATGCACCCCCCAACCCTATTACTAATTCCATGTCATACGATATTAACCAATCAAAATGTTTTAAAATTCAAAAGAGGTGCATGTCGAAGACAATTTTTTATTATATAATTTGGAGATTGGTGGTATTTTTTAATAATATAATTTGTCTACCCTAAGCATGATCGGTGCTTAGGGTCCCCTAAATTTTCTTGGATATTAAGAGTGGAATTATTATGATAACTGATTTTCCAATAGTTGTTATAATAAATGAGGTATTAATGCATTGACACTTTTCATTACTAACATTAATTAATTTTTATTTTTTTAAATCACGGGTTTTGATATATATAACAATAATGATAATAAAAACTATTATTAAATAATATATATATATATATATATATATATATATAAATATAAATTTTTGGAGTGTTTTCAATTTCTTTCACAATAGATCGTTATGCACAACAATTCGTAGAAAAACCTATAATATTAATCATGAAAGTGGTATAGTTTTATATTTTTAGTTCAATATTATGAGTATGATAATGGTGTAATTTCTAGATTTTTCATTTTAAATTGTGTCTTTATTATGAAAAATGAAATAGTAAATTTTTAATTTTGAAAATATTTAATATTTTTTTCCTTTTAAAGGCTTCATGGGCTCTACCAAAACCATGGGACACAGAAACCATGGGTCACCAATACCGTCTTGTTTACTTAAAATAGATTTGACTCTTTTACTGAATCAAGTTTATCCTAACATGTATATCATAATTTTCCTCCAATCACAATGAATTATGATAATATATATATATATATATATTGTTAGATAATCCAAAATACAATTATCATAGTTTATAAAGTTAGAATAAAAAGATTATTAATTTAGAATATTAAATTAATAATCTAGAATATTTGTTAAATAAATGTAGAACTTTAGAGATACATTATTGTTGTAAAAGATATGACTCTAGAAAARTGTCGTATCTTAGGCTCTAAATTAGGASATTTGTTTTAAGATGGTTAAGATAGCATTTATTGTAAATGGACACTTGTTTATTTAATAAGTGATCCATATCTTGAGTTTGTTAGGACTTTGAGCTTATATATATCTCATTGCAAGAGTATTGAGTAGTTGGATGTAAACTCTTGCATTGTATCTTATGTAATTTCTTTTCCTATTAATAAAATTGTGTATGAGGCCACTTCGGCCATTATTGTGGTATCAGAGCTCCAGTAATGTTGTTGAACCGAAGAAGAGATTTGTTGATCGGCGGAAGAGATCTCTGCGTTGCAGACCAAGGAAAGTCGGCGCATACTCTGTCAGTAAATCGGTCAGTTATTGTTCAAATTTAAAAAAAAAAAAAGGGAAAAGAAATTGTTGATTTCAGTTTTCAGTCATTAGACTCAGAAAAATTGTTTCTGGCATAGTAATTCTTTTGTTTTTAAAAGAACGCATTACTGTCTCTAGCTCCTTTATAGTGATACATCTGTCTCCATCCTTGTCAAACAAGCTGAAAGTCTCCTTGAACTCAGAAATCTGCTCCTCTGTAAGCCTGTTCATCATTTTCACAAATTGCCAGCCTGCACATTTTTGCATTTGATCTCTACTTCCAAATTGCTAGTTTCAGATCACTGTATTCGCTGGTTCCAGATCTGTTCTCTTGAATATTGACTGTTGTGGGATGAATACCAGAAATGTAATATAAGGATCAAGAATGTATGTAACACGATCATATTAGAGACCCACTGGTTGATCGTTGCAAGGAAGGTGGAATATCTCCATCGTATCTCCTTCCCGCGGGCTGTAAATTTGATGGCACTCTATGATATTGCAAATTCAGTCACTGGAGTATGAGACAGATGCAAATCATTTTGTATTCGTTGAGTCTCTTCAACATGCTCTTTAACACACCTTCACACATGCTCTCTTAGCAGCAAAAATAAATCCACAACATTGAAATCTTCACACATGTAGGTGACAGCCCACACCTGTTTAAGATCCGGCCATTAAATCGCGTGCAAGATCCGGCCATTAAATCGCGTGCAGAGATCCAGCCATTAAAAAGCGTACAAGATCTGTGTGCAGCTGGTGCAAGATTCAAGAAACTGTTGTGATGTTTTTTTAATTTGTTGTGTGCAAAGATTGAGTCTGATGATAGATTTGTTGATTAAATTCGGCCATTAAAAAGCCAGAGATCCGTGTTGAATAGTGCAGATTAGTGCCAGATCCGCGTGGCTTCAGCCATTGATAAAAACGCGTGCATGTTTGCTGTGTTTGATAAAATCGATCTATGTTTCTAATTGGCTGTGCAGTTAATTGCTGGAGCGAATTTATTTTCTGCCAGATCAGACTTAAAAATGCGTGCCAGATCCGTTACCCTCCAGCCTGCCTTTGTTGTGAGTGGGTTAAAATGTTTAGAGTTTGTATGCACAAATTTGGCACTCCAGCAAGAATCTGTGGTCGAGTCCGTGTGCGCGCGAATCAAGTCGTGTGAAGCTGGTGCAAGAAACACTTCAGATCTGCATTAAAATCGGATCTGCATTAAATTCGTGTTGATTATGTTTCAGCATGTACATCTCATCCATTAGCGATTGAAAATAATACCTTCAAGTGAAGGCTCCAGATGGAAAGTTTCATTTTCTCCAGCGGGTTTTGGTACAAGTAACTATTCAATATTGAGATTATATGAATGTATTTAATGAGTTCATGTTTTGTGAGCTGGTGAAAATCTTTTGACAATAATTTTGGTCTAGTGAGAAGTAGCCAACTGGCGAGCATAAAGAATGCTAAAAAGGGCTTCATGTTTGGAAGTTCAAATTACTTGAGTTGATATTGTAAAGGCCACGGGTAAGAAAAATGTTCAGATTTGTGCAGATTTTGTGTAGACAAAGAAGGAGCGATCAATAAAAGAGCAGCCAAATATTTTTGGGTAATCAATATTTTGGGTAATCAATATTTTGTAACTCAAAGTATTTTTACTTTGAGGGGGGGTGATTTTCTTTTTGCAAGAGTTTCGAAGAAATATTTGTTTTGTAAAAGTGTAAAATTTTCAAAGTTTCTTGGAAATTTGACTGGA
>ML819736.1:0-19363 GCA_009831015.1 Picea engelmannii | reverse complement strand
TATCCATGGACATAGAAAGCACTGATATATGATGTTGTGAACCAAATGATATATATATATATATATATATATATAGAGAGAGAGAGAGAGAGAGAGAGAGTATCATTCTGAGATGGGAGCAGGGGAATTTCCCTTACTCACTATCTCCATTTCCAATTGTTGAAGCAAATTATGGACAAATTCTTCTCTATTTGAAGGCTTCTAATATAACCTTAGTCTATGCTCATTCACTATAAAGTAAATTCCCTCCTCATTAATGGCTTTAACTTTGATTGATCTGTTATCAAATATTGTCTCTATATCATATGGCCCTAACCAACGAGTAATGAGCTTCCCTTTAAAGTTTTTAAATCTAGAATAAAATAAGAGAGCCCAATCACCTGATTTGAATTTCTTCTTTCTGATGAATTTTTTATGTCATCTTGTTCTTTGTTGTTGGATCATAGTAGTATGTTGAATTGAATCATGTAGGATCTCATCCAAGTTATTGATTTGTGCTAACCTATGTTGTTGTTCTTATGAAAGATCCATCCCTAACTTGGTTATTGTTCTGAAATTCTTGATTTGAAACTCAAATAAGAAGCAAAAAATTTTTACCATACACAAGCTCATATGGTGTATGCCCAGTTGTGTTCCTCCATGTGGTCCGGTCAGCCCGAAGTGTCTCTAGAAGCCTATCCTCCCAATATTGGTGGTGTAACTGAACTATTTTGGTCAATATGGCTTCAAGAAATTGGTTTGTGGACTCCACCTTCCCATTGGCTTGTGGATGGTAGGGGGATTACTTTTGATGCTTGATCTTGTATTGCTCTATGATAGTCTGGACAAAATTTGATGTGAACTGAGCACCTTGATCTGTTACAATTTCTCTTGGGAAACCAAAACAAATAAATATGTCCTCAAATAAAAAAATCCACAACAGCTTGTTCATTAACATGAAAAGGAGATTTAGCTTGTACCTATTTAGTGACATAATCAGTACATACCAGAATATATTTATTCTTTCTAAACATTGGAAAAATAGGTCCCATGGAATTTAAGGCCCATTTTTCAAATGGCTCTATGAGTACCTATGGTTGTAGAGAAATTTCGTCTACTTGCATTGATCTTCCCATCCACTGAGAAATGTCACAAATTCTAACATATTTCTTGGCATATCTGAAAAGAGTGGGCCAATAATACCCCAGATGAAGGACTTTGTATGTGATTCTTTTATTAGCAAAATTACCTCCACATGGTTCATCATGGCATGCCTTCAATATGTCAAATAATTCATCCTCTCGTACACATCTTTGAATGATTAGATCATGTCTAGTACGAAAACATTCTTAATCAATCCATGAGTAAGGGGCACAAAGTTTAATGATCTTTTGATTCTCCTTTGTGGAAAGATGTTGAGGTAATTTTCATGTAGCTAGATAGTTATCAATATCTGCAAACCAAGGAGATTTGGTAGATATTGAAAAAATATGCTCATCGGGGAAATTATCATCAACATGAACTAATTCACCTTCATTATGAATCCTGGAAAGCAAGTCTGCAACTACATTTTCTTTACCATGTCTATCTAGTATAGTGATATTAAATTATTGTAACATAAGAAGCCACTTGGTAATCCTACCATTAGTGATTGGTTTGTTCATTAAGTATATAATGGTTTAATGACCAATGTGGATGAAGATCTCATCTCCCATAACATAGTGCCTAAATTTGTTGATGGCATGCACTACTGCAAGGAACTCCTTTTCTGTAACTGTATAATTCAATTCAGGGGGTGTCATGTTTTTAATCACAAAATAAATGACATATGCCACTTGATTTTCCATTTTTTCTAGCACTGCTCCTAAAGTTGTGTCAGAGGCATCTATAGATATATGAAATGGGAGGGACCAAGTTGGTCCTATTAAGAAACAGGCTACAAAAAGTTTCTCTTTCAAAGTTTCAAATGCAGTTTGGCAAGGAGTATTCCAAAAAAAAATCATTATCTTAAGTAAGAAGTTTAAATAATGGAGATGCAATTTTCGTGGAATTTTCAGTGAATCGTCTATAGTAACCAACATGTCCTAAGAAACTCCTGACATGTTTTTTGGTCTTTAGCACTGGAAGATTGGAAATGACTTCTATCTTTGTTGGATCCATTTTTATACATATAGAAGACACACAATGACCCAAAACAATTTCTTCAATTTGTAACATAAAACATTTCTCATTACTTAATTCCAAATTAGTTTCTTGACATCTAAATAAAACCTTTTCTAAATTTTCTAGTGCTTCCTTGAAAGTGTTTCCATAGACAATGAAATCATCCATATATAATTTTACACAGTCATGGATTAGGTTATAAAAGATACGTAGTACATCATGTTGAAAATTTGTAGGTGTACGTCCCTCATGGACATGTGAATGGTGTTTTCTATTGATCCTCTAGAGCTATTTGTATTTGGTTATAACCACTAAATCCATCCAAAATTAAAAATTATTTTTTACATTCTAGTGTATCTAAGACCTTATCTATAAAAGGTAGAGGAAAATTATCTTTCAAGGTTTCTTTATTCAATAATCAATTCCTTATAATTTATGCAACAATTCCATTTTCCATTTTTCTTAGGAACAATCACTAGTGGAGATACCCATTGACTGTCAAAAATTGGATATATAAAATTAACGTTAAGTAGTTTCTATAGTTCATCTTTCACAATTTCTTTCAAGAGTTGATTCATATGTATTTAGGGTTGTTTGATAGGCTTGGAATTCTCATCTATATAAATATGATGAGTACATGTATTAGGGTGAATTCCATACATATCGGTGTATTCCCATGTGAATGCACCGGAATGTTTCTGTAGCATTTTGATTAATTTCTCTTTTTGAGTTTCTTCAAGTTTAGAATTGATATTTAAAGTTTTTCCTAGAAAATTTTCAACAACTACATTACTTGATTCTTATATTGATTTGAAAAAATACATTGAACCTGGAATTGTTGATAAAGTATCCATAGTACAATTTTTTTGAAAATCTTTGTCCAATACATGTTTATGATCAAAATAATTTCCCCCCCATAATATTGAGTAAAATCATAATTATTAATAAGATTGATGATTTGATTTTCCTCAATATCATTCTTTAGATTCATAACTTAGTTGATAGTTAAAACAGGTTGTACTACTTCCTCATCATCATTTGTATCTTGAAAGCATTGTGTAAATTCTAATTCAGTTAAAGCTTTAGCAGGTGGATATAAATTAAATTTCTTAATTGAAACCCCATGTGCAATTGTCATGCCCCTTGATCTACAACTGATAAAAGCATCGGCTGTAGCTAACCAAGGCCTACCTAGGATTAATGGGTGCCCACCCAAGTTAGATTTCGGTTGTAAAACCATGAAATCTATAGGGTACTCCCAAGAATCCAAGGAGACTATTATATCCTCTAATACACCTTCTAGTTTTATTGTTGATCTATCAGCTAATTGTGAAATTGTGGGTGTATTATGGATATTAGACAATTGTAATTCATCCATGGTACTTTTTGTCATTACATTTATTGTTGCTCCTGGATCTATTAATGTGTTTTCTATTGCAACATTATTGATATGGATTTTTATAATGGTGCTACTAGGATCAACATATTTTTGCATATATATTTTACTTGACACAAGATTTGGAGTTTTGATACAAACATTCTTTAACTCATCTAATAAATCATATCCTGATTGAGTGATTTTCTTTTCTAATGCCAAACTTTCTAGGAAAGGTGGAGTAACATATTGTTGTGCTTGATTTATTATAGATGAAGAAGTTTGATTTATTGGATTAATACTATCATTATTGTTTGTTTGATTAGGAGTTTCATCATCTACTGGTTATTCAACAATAATAGTTTCATATCAATGAAGTACTTTTCCTAATCTAAGATGAATATCATTTATACCAAGAGAAGTAATCATATAAGTGGTAAAATTCAGTAGCTCGACATTGTAAGCGGGTTGTGTTACTTTATTATTGGGGTTAGAAACGAGTTGCATTGGTAGTTGGGTAGGTATTAGAGGTTGATTTGATGGTAATTGAAGTTGTTGAGGTTGTGAAATTTGTGGTTGTGGTGGATGATTGGAATAAGTTTGTTGGACTTGTGGGGGGATACTGGTTTTGTGTAGGATATTGGGTGTATTGTTGTTGCATGGGATAAGGAGAAGACATGGTCCAATAGGCAGATCCTTTCCAACCTTGTTTCCAAGGTTGGTTTTGGACTTGTTTTGGTGTCTGTGCTTGCCAATGCATAGGAATGGTCCAATTTTGTTGGGGGTATTGTTGAGAAAAATGAGAATTAAATTGTTGAGAGGGATATTGAAATATACCTAAAGTCCTTGGATGCTAAGGTATTTTTGGTGCAACGAAACACAACTTCTCTATAGCTCCTTGAGTCCCTTGGTAAGTTGTCATGAGTTTCGGTAGAGATGGCAAGTTTTCTGTAGCATGATTATCTACACATATCCCACAAATTTTAATGTTATCTAAAGGACATTCTTTTAAAGGATGTCTTTTTCTAAATTTTGGACAATAAATTGTTAATATTGCATCCTATACCTCTTTCTTTTACTTAATTTCAATGTGTCTAATTGAGAACCAAGGGTACTGAGAATACATGTTTTAAAATTTTCCAATACATTACCAATATCTACTCTACTTACCCCACCAGTGGTTGATTTGTTGACTCTAGAGATAGTATCCCTAGGTCCCTTACTATATTTAGACTTCCCTTGAGATATATGCTTGCATAAGTCATAGATTTTTAGATAGGTTAGGTGAGAAATATCTCCTTTACCCATTAAATTTAATACATCAATCCATTCATCTCTAATTCCCCTAAGAAAAATGACTTTAAGAGTGTCCAAATTTAAGTGATTTTGCCTTTATCTTTTAACTGTATAATGAAATCTTTCTAAATAGTTTTCAAGAATCTCCTCCTCTTTTTGTGTCATTTTAAACATTTCCTCTCTCGTTCCTTGGTTTGTACAATACTCATGATATTTTTCAAGGAATTTTTTTCTCATCTTGTCCCATGTTTCTATAGCATTTGTTCCCAAGCCGTAATGCAACATCCTTAAGTGCAGTTGTAAACAAATTCAATTTTTTATTATCAGAAGAATAATCATAGATACGACATAACACATCAAATTATAATAGAAAATTTTCCAGGTCTTCGATTATCATACCATGAAAATTGGGCAATGCTCAAGGTGGTATGTTCTTCATTTGGATGACAATTGTTGGATCCAAAATTGGAAATCAAAATTCATCCTCAGTAGTTGTTGTGCCTATTCCCTCTATCCTTTCTTCTCTTTCTAGTTTTTCTTTTCATTCTTCCTCTTCACCTCCAAGTCCTCTTACTTCTTCTCAGTCACCAAATATTCCAGACATGCTGTCTTCTTGGAGATGTACATATTCCTCTGATGGGATGGATAATTTTGGTTCTTCAATAAGGTTCTCTGGAAGTACAATTTCAGGCTTACCACTGAGTAATTCTTCCTCCTTAGGTTTGGATGGAAGTATGAAAACTTGTTGTGAGGTTGATGGAACATTTGTTGATTTAGAACCGCCTTCTCCAATTTTTTCTTTGCCTTTTGTTTGTCTACTCACAATCCTTATTGATCATCCTCCTCTTGTAGTTCTACCTGCAGATGGGTTAGATGATGGTGTGGCTCTTACAGTACCACGTGATGGAGTGGGTGAAGTGGTGTTTGGTGTACTCCTACCACTATTAAATTTACCTCTATTATATCTACACCTATTCATGCATTATACTTATCATGATTTTAAATGGTTGAAGAGAGACTCACTACAGTTCTACTTATAGAGAATGTGTTGGGCTATTATACTATAAAGAAAAATTATAGTAAGGTTGTATTTGCATCTTGTTGTCTCTCTTCCCATGCATTCATTCCTATGTGCATTTAAAAGAAATAAAAACTAAATGCCTTTTTGCACTTCTCTTCTACATTAAATCATCAACCTTGGGACCGTAAACTAATGAAGTGAAATACAAAATATATGTAGGTATTAGGTCAATCTATTTATGCATAAGGAAAAACTGTTCACTGTCTTAGCTACATAATGAACATAGTATTTGCTAATGATGCAAAAACAAAATAATATTTAGATACAAGGATAATTCTAAACAATTAGGATCATTAATCTATTGGATTGTTATTGACAATCTTTTAATCATCTAAGGAAACGAGAGTTCCTACTGTATAAATAAAAATCTACAGTGTTAGTTATCTTGTGTAAACATAAATAAATGAACTTGCATAAGATAAATGGACAGGAATATAAATCACTAAACAAACAATACCAACAATGAAGAAAATGAGAAACGTAATACTCCTCAGGGGGCCCTCCTAGCACAGGGAATGCTACTTATAAACATCATATGAGACTAAGCTCTCTAAACTCACATCATATAAATCACGAGAGTGCACAATAACTAGAACTTAAAATATTAATTTAAGAGCAATACGATTACATGGTTTGATATCAAGAGATGTATATATACCCATTTAGAGGTATGATAACACATATTTATACAATGTCACATAGATCCACACTTCATGGATCTCACAAATTGTTTACAAATAAAATACACATGTGTGTATGAATAATCATATCTAACAACTTCGTCGATGTATAGAATAATAACGATCATCCATGTATTGGAGAAATTCATGACACAATGCATGAATTTATCCCATGCAAGATGAACTCATTCCATTCTCGAGTTGATTTAATGAAGAGCCATCTTGCGCAACTCCACCACTTGTACTTGTTTGACTTTAGGTTTGACTTTCCTTTTGTGTTAATGTGGAGGATCCTTGGGCTAAACTGATAGGTGGATGAGCTTCAAGGATTGATTTGGAATCTACCATAAGTCAGGGTTCAGTCCTGAAGTGATCGTGACTCTATAGAACAACGATATTGCTGCAAAAAATCATTTAGTGACTAGGCTACATAATTAGAGATTTTGTAGCTACTCGTTAAAAATAATAACCAATTAAATCAAATTGCATAAAGAAAAATGAAACTAAGCATAAAATGAACAATTTACTTGTAATGTCCTTCAATACAGAAGTTCTGTAGTTGATCATGATTTTATGGAAAAAAAGGGATAAAATATAATACAACTAGTTCATAGGTATGGGCTTTGGATGGAAGTTTAGGATAGGAATGTGACAAAAAAAGTCTGTTTTGAGGACTCAACACTGACAACTCGCATCTTCAACCCAAACCACCAAGGAATTATAGGGTAATGTTCAACATCTCACCCTCTTTGGGAAATGGTTAGAATGATGGAAGGAATGGGAGAATTACACTAGATTCCCCCTTTAAATATACATGTGCTCATCTTGACACATAGCACACAAAGAACTACCTTTTCCTCCACTTGGTAATGCATTCCACCTTAGGAACTTAGGATAAAATCATATAATAAGACTTAGGACTTTAATAATATATTATAATATTCCCTTGGATTAAGACCCCTTGACTTAGCCCCTTTTCTTAAGTCCTTATCCCCTTTCCCTCTAGTGGAGTCCTAGCCCCCCATACTCTTTCATATGACTTGGTTTGCAATAGTGATGTATTTTATTAATAGATCCGAGTGATTACAATTTAAAATAATAGGCCCATTGGTCTTTCAACATATAGGCTCCCCAGATTAATATCAAATAGGCACTCCAAAGCCAAGCGCGCACTCACACGCACACACACACAAACTCTGGCCCAAACATCCGACTCAGTAGCCTATAAAACATATCTACATTTACAATATGGGGCTCAACCTATGGGTATTACAAATCTTGTCCTATAACAATGAATGATTAATAATGGTCAAGAATTATCTTACAATGTTCCTATGGAGAACAATCCTCCTCAAACTCCATTCTAACATTTGGTTAGAATGCCTTTACTATCCACATTAGGTGGTTCTATGCATACCCAATCAAGGGAAATAAACTCCCAAGGAAAGGATAAATGCCAAGAATAAGGAAAGATCAAATGTTCCTCAAGTTGTCGCTTGTCAAAAAGGTTAAGACACATTTCCCTCATTCCCCTCTTGTTGCCTCATTACCCTCATGATATTCCTAAGATGTTTTTGACCACAAGAAAACTTTTATTCAATAATATTATATATAATTTAAACATAATTCATATAACAATATACTGACCACACACTTACCATACCTACTTAACAATGCCACAACGTCTCACATGTTAGGTTTCTTGGCCTCTCATGATGGCCTTTGAACATTTTCTTGGGCACTTTAAGTATTCACATAAGTGGAGCTTCCAAGGGTCCATATTATGGAATTACATGGGTATAAAGAATTTCAAATTAGAATTTCAAATTTTACCAATGCCAAGGTGTGTTTAATAGGTAGTTGATAGAATAGTATGGATCCATCGTCACTTTCTATGTTGTTATCACTAACATAAATAATTCATATTCAAGCCAACACCATTATCCCTAACTCTTCATTCTTTCATGTTTCCATGAAAATGGGGAGATTTCCCTACAACAAAAAAATTTATGCCACTAAAGGGGTGTGGACTAAAGAGGAGCGTGATCACATCACACCATCATGGCCCACATTCAGTCCCACGACTAAGGCTACTAATTTTCACTTTCCAAGGTTGCAAGTTACATTGCTAGAGGTGTAGTATAAGAAGTGTGAGACAAAGTGTGAGATGTATAGAATAGGGTTTTGTGTTCACTAAGTATTTAGGCTTTAATGACATAATACTTTGAAAATTTAATTCTTTGTCATAATAAAAATAATAATAAATAAACTCTTCCACTCATTTGATATAGAAAACCGCTATGGCGCGATGAAGAAGAAAAAATTTACATTAATATTTAAGTATTATATGAGCCACTTTTTTTCTCACATAGAAAATTTCACTTATATATTATTTATATAAAATATCATTGTAAAAATACAAAATTTTGACAACGCTGTAACTTTCCGTCCAAAAAACAAGTTTTCTGCAAATTTTGTCATCCCCATGCTAACAATGGGGAGCCTACCTATCTCTTCAACACCTTAACACTTGAAATACAACCTCCTTAGATCCAAAAACCAACAAGAAGCTAAATTCTAGATATCTAGACTGCCTAAAATCATCAATAAAGAGATGGATCTTCCATCCGAAAGTATTTTAGGTTCCCTTCATCTAGTTCTAGAGCTTGTTTGGAAAGTACATCTTCCTCCTGATTGAAATATCTGTAGGAATTCATGAAGTCTAATGCCGAAAATTTCAGGATGAGGGCCTCAATCCACTCTTTCCAAAAGGTCAATCCCAAGACCTGAATGTCACTTGTTTTGTTCAACCATTCGATACCAATATTTTAGTTGCCAACCACCAGAAGATCATATATATGAAGATTGATAGCCAAGGAAAGAAGAGCCCATACTCCTAAGAGTTCTGCTCTGGTGTTAGTTACCGAGCCACAATTGAGCATCCACCTGTATCTTGTTTGGCTATTTATTTTGGTTACCCCCCCTGCTTCGCTAAGCTTCCCATTTATTTGTGCAGCCCCATCAAACTAATGCAGACCCCCTACCTCTGCCTCGACAGGGTCCGATGACCTCCCAGTCTAAGGATCGTTCAATTCCTGCAAGCTGGATTAGCACTTTCGGTTCCCTATTGGAACCCCATGAAAACGATATCCACAGGTCCTTGTGAAACTCGACCTGCGTGACTAAGCACCAAGCGTGAGCTCCTTCTCTCACGTGACCATGAGCTATGACCGCATGCCTATGAAAAAAGTGTTTTGGGACTCCGCATGTCAGGACTTTATGAGTGAACCAACCCCGACTCCCGAAATGTCGAAATTTCAATGCTTCAGATTGACAACCCATAGCCTGACTCGATCAACGACCCAGATTTGATGTCGTGAATTTGCGTTTCACGAGTTTTCAAAAACTTTCCCTTTGACTTCCCTGAGTCACGAGTCGGTGAAATGTTGATCGACCGCCATGTGTCCCTTCTGATGGATGATCCGAATGATTTCGGGATTTCACCTTTCAGGACTTTTGGAGGTAGCTTCCCTCGTTTCTCCCAATTCCTGATTCTCCGACGAGTGTGGATCTCCACCACCTGTCCTCTTTCAGACGTACATATGTCATCCACCTGGGACTCTGGCCTTCAACGATCTAAAATATCAACCTCCTCCTCCTTCTTGATTCTCCTGGATTTCATGATCTAGTGCCACGCGTCCTTTTCTGGATCCAACAGGACAGATCTCCTCCTTTGGAGCTTTGTCACCCTTCTTCCCAGACTTGGAATATTTTGATGCTTCAAAGGTCTTGGCCTTTGATTGTCCTTCTGCAAGCCTGACTATTGGGTCTCGTCTGCATTCTAGAAGCCTTATCCCTTCTGATATTTGTAAATGGTGTTTGACCTCAGCTCTGTGAGTACTTGCGTTCTGCATGCGGCTTCAGACTACTCCTCCTGATCTTTTGGAATTGGAATGAGTCCACGCCTACACACTCCTGGTGAAATATCTCCTAAGATTTTTTTGAGGATTGGAATTCGAAGAGTCTCGGCCTGTTGTTCCTTTCTGTTGGGACTCTGTGCGCAAAATCACTATTCCTCCTGAGTTTATGAACTTGAAGGAGTTCACTCTGTGTGTACTCCTTGCACTTCAACTAGCCTTCAGATGACTGTCTCTCAACACTTCGTCCGAGTGGTTGCCTGGTGCACTCCTTGCATAGGCCTTCCTCCAGAGTGTTCAACAACTATGTGTTCCTCCTTGAGCTTCAACTACTCAAACCTCAGAGGTCCTTGTCCCTTTTGCTTCTCGAAGGGATATAAGTTCCCTCTTGGCAACTTACACTCAAGCACTCCTTGTTGAGTTGGCAGAGTATTCAACTACTCTATGAGTGTCTTCTCTTAGACACTTCCCTTATCTATGAACTCGAAATAGAGTTCTTCTTGTGCACTCTTTGCACTCGCTCGATGCCCTCCTGGCAGAGCTTCACAGAATCCTCAGTAATTATGTTTTCTCTATGTGCCCTCCTCTACACAGTCTTACCTCCAAGGTGTTCATCAACCTTGAGGCTTCTCCCTTGAGTCTATGATTCCTCTGGTGTTCCCTCCTGGCATGTCTTTTCCTGAATTCCACAGAACTCAGATGTGCACTCTTTGCATTGTGTTACAGAGTCCTCAGTACTTTGTCATGTAACCCCTTGCATGAAGCCACAAAGAACCCAAACTGAAATCAACAAACTCACAAACAGATAGAGAAGTCTATCTATCCCTACAGATGGAAACTAACATACATCTATAGCATATGCACATAAAATCATAAAAGACATTCATAAACACACACAGTAAAATATGTAGGAAAAACTGCTTTGTTTGTATTAATCTCAGAATCTCTGTACAAAGGTTACAAAAGATCGGACTGCAATCGAGTCTCAACTCTCTCTTCGCTTCTCTTCTCTACATGTTGGTTCTAATGAATCTAGATACAAATATCTTTTTACAAAAGGGGGCTCCTCAAGCTCTTCCCTCCATCTCACCTACTCTCATTAATTACATTGAATTACATTGAATGGTTGTCTAGTCCAAATTGGATCTAA
Organism: Picea engelmannii; assembly: GCA_009831015.1. Taxonomy (NCBI): domain Eukaryota; kingdom Viridiplantae; phylum Streptophyta; class Pinopsida; order Pinales; family Pinaceae; genus Picea; species Picea engelmannii. The sequence continues at coordinate 7,722 of ML819736.1, read as the reverse complement.
ATCTTCAGCCTGTCAACCATTAAAGTCGACTCTAACTACAGCATCCTCAAAGGCACGACTTTGGCTCTTCCAGCCTTACAAACATTTAATTACATTCAAAAATTTAAAATGAGAGGGTTGTCACCTCTCCCTTCCTTGAATATCTTCTTGATGTGTTTTCTAGCTGGCGCAATGATGGGTTGGAGTGATGCTCTTGCATCATACTCCAATGCTGCGAAAAATTCATGAGCTCCTGCTCATGAGCTTCCCCGCTCTATTGAAATCCACCTAGATCCCAAACTGTTCTTTGGATTTGTCCATCTGCCCCACTTCTTTGTTGTTGCTGCATCTTTCCTGTTGCTATGGTAGGCTCTCTTCTACTCAGCTCCTTGCTGACAGATTCTTGCACTGACCTCCACATCAACTCCATGATTTCTTCTATCACTTCCTCCAGCTGCTCCAATGGCTAGCTTTTCTTAGGTAGACTTCTCTGCTGCACTTCCTCCTTTTCAATGGGTAGATCAATTTGATCCCCCTTGTGATTTTCTCCATCTATTGTGGCCTTAGCTTGCCACCCTACTGAAAAATTCAGTTCTGCAGTCTTATCACTGAGCTGTTGCTCAGCTTCTTCCTTTGACAACTTTGTTGTTGCCAGTTCTCCTGCTGGCATATCTCTAGCTTCTTCCAGCTGCTACTTGGGCTGGTATTCTCCCTTTGTCTCCAACCTGATCTGTTGGATTTGCATTCTCTACACTGTCACCCTTCTCTATAGGGATTCCAATTCTTCACATAGACCATCAAAATCTATGTTGTCTTCTTCCTCTTCTTCTACTTATGCAGCCTCCAATACTGCAGTTACCTCCTGTTCAGCTTCCTGGCTGAAAATTTCGAGCAATTCTGTTGAATTCTCTTCTTCTTCTATTGGGGAAAACATCAACATCTTCTCCTCCTTAACAGTTTCTGTTGGCTATCCTTCTGCTGCTGTTGCATCTGCAACACAAGATCTGGCCTCAACTGGGCTATGTGGAAGGAATACTTCATTTTTTCCAATGATCAGAATGCATTTTGGATCCTCCTCTATCAGCTTCTCTTGCTGACATGAACTCACCTCTGAGCTCATGAGACTGTCATATAGTCTCTTCTCTTCTCCCTTTCCCACCTGACAATATGGGATTTTTGTCCTACCCTCCTGGCAGTCTATGAGATCCTCCAATGATCTCATCTCATTGTCCACCTGGAAATATGAAATTTCATTACTCCCCGACTCCCAAAATGTCGATGCTTCAGATCGACGGCCCACAACCTGACTCGATCAACGGCCCAAATTTGAAATCGTGAATTCACTTTTAGCGAGTTTTCTCAAAATTTCCCTTTGTCTTCCCTGAGTCACAAGTTAGCGAAATGTTGATCAGTTGCCACGCGTCCCTTTCGATGGACGGTCCTGATGATTTCGAGACTTCACCTTTCGATACGTGTGTGGATCTCCGCCACCTGTCCTCTTTCAGATATATATTTGTTGTTTGCCTGGGACTCCGGCCTTCAGCGATCTCAAATATCAACCTCCTCTATCGCGATTCTCCCAGAGTGATTTCTCTCGAAGTTCATGATCTCGCGCCACGCGTTTTTTTCTAGATCCAATAGTCCATATCTCCTCCTTCTGAGCTTTGTCACCCTTCTTCCTAGACTTGGAAGATTTTGATGCTTCAAAGGTGTTGGCCTTCGATTGTCCTTCTCTGATCTCGACTATTGGGTCTCGTCCACATTCTAGAAATGCTATCCCTCCTAAGCTTTGGAAATGGAGTTTGACCTTGGCTCTGGGCGTACTTGTGCTCTGCATGCGGATTCACACTACTCCTCCTAAGATTTTGGACTTGGAATGAGTCCACACCTGCACACTCTTGGTGCAATCTCTCTTAAGCTTTGTCTAAGGATTGGAATTTGAAGAGTCTCGGCCTATTGTTCCTTTCTTTTGGGACTCTGTGTGCAAAAGCACTATTCCTCCGGAGCTTATGAACTTGAAGGAGTTCACTTTGTGCGTACTCCTTGCGCTTCGACTATCCTTCATATGACTGTCTCTCAACACTTCGTCCGAGTGTTGTCCTGGTGCACTCCTTTCACAGGTCTTCCTCCAGAGTGTTCAACAACTCTTTGTTCCTCCTTGAGCTTCAACTGCTCAGACCTCAGAGGTCCCTGTCCCTTTCTCTCCTCGAAGGGATATAAGTGCCCTCTTGGCAACTTATGCTCAAGAACTCCTTGTTGATTTGACAGAGTATTCAACTACTCTGTGAGTGTCTTCTCTTAGACACTTCCCTTATCTCTAAACTCAAAATAGATTTCTTCTTGTGCACTCTTTTCACTCGCTTGATGCCCTCCTGGCAGAGCTTCAAAGAATCCTTAGTAATTATGATTTCTCTATGTGCCCTCCTCTGTACAGTCTTACCTCCAAGGTGTTCAACAACCTTGAGGCTTCTCCCTTGAGTCTATTATTCCTCTGGTGTGCCCTCCTGGCACGTCTTTGCCTAAATTCCACAGAACTCATATGTGCACTCTTTTCACTGGCTTACAGAGTCCTCAGTACTCTATCATGCAACCCCTTGCATGAAGCCATAAAGAACCCAGACTGAAATCAACAAACTCACATACAGATAGATAATTCTATCTATCCCTGTAGATGGAAACTAACATACATCTACAACATATGCACATAAAAGCATAAAAGACATTCATAAACACACATAGTACAATATGCAAGAAAAATTGCTCTATTTGTATTAATCTCATAATGTCTGTACAAAGGTTACAAAAGCTTGGACTGCAATCGAGTCTTGGCTCTCTCTTCTCTTCTCTTCTCTACATGTTGGTTCTAATGAATCTAGATACAAAGATATTTTTACAAAAGGGGGCTCCTTGAGCTCTTCCCTCTATCTCGCCTACTGTCATTAATTACATTTAATTACATTCAATGGTTGTCTAATCCGAATCAGATCTAGATATTCATTATGTCAACCATTAAAGGAGACTCTAACTACAGCTTTCTCAAAGGCACGACTTTCGCTCTTCCAACCTTACAAACATTTAATTACATTCTAAAATTTTAAATGAGAGGGTTGGAGCCTCTCCCTTCCTTGAATATGTACTTGATGCGCTGTCTAGTTGGCACGATGTTGGGTTGGAGCGATGCTCCTATATCACAAACCAACCTATGGGTCTTCTCAATAATATCTTTGGAGGCAATTTTTTTTTTTTTTTAGGATGTAACTTCTTCTTGGATTTCCCTAGCCAACCCAAGATCCTGTAGATCACCCCAACTATAGAATATGTCCTTCCTCAAGCAACACTTTGTTCCTTTTCATCCAGATATGCCAACAGATAATAGAAGGCAACATGTGCCAATGTGGATGATTGTGACAAAAATCCTTGAATATATTTTGCAGGTTCCCACCTATCCAACCTGTATTTATCTTAAGTACTTCCAGCAACTCTATCCAAACCTATTGGTCGAAGGTACAATTTATCATCATGTGTTGTGACGAGTCTATGTCATTTTTGCAAAGGGAACATATGCTCAGTCCCTACCGCCCTGTTATTTGCAAATTCTCCTAAGAGAGGATCCTTTTCTCCATCAGTAGCCAGGTAAAGATTTTGAGTTTAAGTGTCATATCCCATTTCCATAGAGTGTTGTGCCACCAGTTGGTGCTTCTTATCCATATTTTCGACATTATAGTGTCATAGGCATTTTTTGTTGTCATAACCCTCATGGATAAGTTCCCTATCTAGACTAGCTCATTGAGGGAATCTGTGAGAAGTATTCCTTCATGTGCCATGGATCTGTGGTATTCCTCCCATTCTTCTGCCTCTGATCCACCCAATCCCATCTCCCTAACCAATTTTCACTATTTCAAAGCAAATCTTTGGTTTCCCCTATCTGGGATTTGGAATAGAAAGTGGTATCCTCTCGACCTTAGAGAGATGATGAGTCCACTTGATAAAAAGGAGCACTTACCCAGCCCCATAATTACATCTTCTCCAAGATGAACAAACATCCCTGAGCCAGGCCTCCATGTGTTCCAATGAGCCACCACATGAAAATCTTTATGGAGGCACCTCCAGGTGTTTGAGGATTTTGGTGTGCTCGTGAAGGGTCTTCTCATACAAGATTCCATTGATTGGGAATGAAAATATTTATCCATAGTGACCATGTACTAGAGCCCATCGTTCATTAGACAACACCATAATGTGTTTGTAGCCAACACTTTTCTAAACCAATTCATATGTTTGAAACCCCAACCGTTGTAGACTTTAGGCTTTGATGAGTCCTCACATTTGCATAAATGTATACACTCTGACTCCCCACAACCAAACCACAATAACATGTACATCATTTTCCTGATCCTGTTAACAACTGAGAGTGACAGATTTTCTATCGCCAACCAGTTTACTGATAGGATTTCAAGAATATATTTAACCAGCATGTGCCTCCCACTCACTGTCAGCCAACGATGACACCAGTTTCCAATCCTTTTTTCAAATTTTTGCAAGAGCCAACACCAATCCTCTACCCTGTAGTTTGTTGGTTTGAGGAAGTAACCCAAGTACCAAAGACTTGCATCCAATCCAACGAAGTTATATGGAAAAGGATCTTTGTAAGAATTCAGATCAATATCTTCAATTCTTAAGTGGTGCAATGAATATTTTAGTGGATTTATGACCAACCCTGACGCTCTGCAGAAGGCAGAAATTACTGAAGCTATCTCCTCCCAATCTGAAGCCCACGCTTTATTCATGATCAAGATGTCATCCACAAACAAAAGGAGGATGATCTTGAGAAGTCTTGAGGTATTAACCCCTGATATTTTTCCATCAGAAAGTGCTTGCTTGAGCATTAAACTCAGTCCCTCCATAACCAAGATGAAAATAAAAGGAGATAAGGGGCATCCTTGTCTTATCCCATGTCCAATGTGGTAATACCTCCATTTACCAGAATCACAAAATTTGGTGAGGTTACACAACTCATAATCCCGTTTTTTGACTTTAGTCCTATACCAGTCTTTAAGAAAATTAACCTGAGGAAGTCCCATTTAACACAATCGTAAGCTTTCTACATATCCAACTTTAAAACTAGGGCTTTCAAATTTTTAGATTTAATGCTATGTAAGCATTCTTGTGCTACACCAACAACATTCAATATTTGCCTTCCCTTTAAGAACCCAAAATATTCTATTGATAAAGCTTTTGACAATATTGGCTTCAATCGAATCCCAATGAGTTTTGCAATCACTTTGTAAGTGAGATTGCAGAGGGAAACAATTCTAAAATCCCTAAAGCTTGTAGGCTTATCCACTTTCAGAATAGAGCTAAAAAAGTCGAATTTAAAGAACTAACCATCGAACCCAAGCTTCTTGACTCCTCCACTGCTTCTTGTACATATGTGCCTATGAATCAAAGAACTTGAGGAAGAATTCCACTGTCCAGCCATTTGGCCCAGGGATCTTATCCTTGAAAAAACTCTTCAACACAAGTTTGATTTATTCTACTGTGTTGGGATTTTCAAGCTCTTGTACATCACCCTCCATGAAGAAACAAGGATAATGTTTAACCACCTTCACCTGATCTACAATTGTATTCTATCATGTGTCATCATAGAGGGATTTGAAAAATATCACAGCTTCAGACTTAATTTCTTCTTGTCCCGTATGGCTGATGCCTTGTTCATCCTTCATCTCCCAAATTGAATTCTTATTTTTCTTGTGACTAGAATATTGATGAATGTTTTTTGTATTCCGATCACCCTGCTAGAGCCAAATGGCCCTACTCTTTTTTCTCCAAGTTTATTCTTCATCTAAAAGGATTTTTGTCTTCTCCCTTCCAGCTCTTTTATGTTGTTGTCAGTATCCACCGGGGCCCTCCCACTGATCTTAGTGAAGTATATATTCTCTAATTCCTCCTCAATTGAAACTACCTCAAGGAGCTTAGTTTCTTTTGTAATTTCTCCCACCCAATCACTTTGTGTTTTAAGACTTTTAATTTTCCTACTAATCTTCTCATTGCTAAGGGTTCTGAGTCGAACTCTTTGGAATTCCACACATAATCAACTATCTCACTAAATCCCTTCTCTTCTAGCTAGATAGGATTTAGTTTGAACGAATAAGCCACCGACCTTTGTCCCTCCTCAAAATGCAGTACAATCAATGCATGGTCTAAAAAATAAGGATAGGCAATCTAGGATCTGTACCTACCAATTGATGAAACCAAGTCTTCTGACATATAAACCATATCCAATATTTTTTCTATACTCTCTACTCCTCCTCTTCCATTTCGCCAACTAGGGGAAAACTCTAAAGGGACTATGTTTACCATTCCAGAATTTTGAAAGATACGTTTGAAAAAATTAGCCAGGGGGTCTAATCTGGCTTTTGAGCCTGAAACTTCACAAGAAGACACTATAAATTTAAGGTCACCAATGAGGATTAGATTTTTGGTAGCTAGCAAACCACTTTCAACTACAACTTCCCAGAAGGCTTTCCTATCAATGCAAGTGCCATAACAGTTGAAGAGAGAGAGAGCGACCTATTTCCCTCAAGTAAAGTGCCTTCAAGGATAATTCCTACACATGTTACAGAAGAATGAAGGACCACCTTAGTTGGGTTCCAAGTCACACATAAGCCCCCTAACTATCCCACCGAATCATATGCACAACAATACCAACTAGGAAATATTTTTGTGACTAAGTCCCTTTCTTTCGCTACTTCCACCATAGTTTCTTGCATAAAAAGAATATCGGGTTTAATACAAGTCAATAATCTTCGAAGGGTTTCACTTTTAGGAGCCCCTCCAACTCCCCTTAAGTTTAGTGAAAGAAGTTTCATTTTTTAGCTCTGGCTAGGGCTTTGAGTCCTCTAAGAGTCATTTGTTCAGTGTTGTTGTTTCCTTGAATGACCAAATATCCTTTGCTTCCCACATCTTTCCTACGTGCACTTCTCGTTTTAATGGGAAAAGAATCTCACCCCAATCCCCCCATCCAATGGTCATTTTTTGAATATATTCCTAGACACCTCATCTCAGGCCCATGTTCACTATCTGTCTTTTATTCCTTCCCATAGTTTACCACCCTGCGCCCTTCAAAAAATTTCAAAGGTTTCTTGATAACCATGTCTTGGTAGCTGGGTACCAAAGTCTCCAAAATAGCTTCCAGGGAGCTCTCTCCCGAAGCCATCTCCCTCCCCACCAACGCTTCACTGCCCATCTCCTCCTCTTCTGGGTGGTTCCCCAAAGTCTCGACACATTACTGAGTATTTATCAACTGAACCTGGACTTGCAAATCCAATCTTCCAATGGTTAAGTTTTTTTTACCCTCCTTAACCAACTCCCTAATGAGACTCTCACAATTTACCAAAAAATCCCCAGTAGGAGATGTTTTTAAGAGATTTAAACAAAATGTCCCAAGCCGATAAAGTAGAAAATAAGGAGGGGCGGAGTAGTTTTATCTTACTTAAGTCGGAGTCAGTCGCTGCTAGGTTCGATCTAGCCTCCTCTGACAAAGTGCCTTCCCCACTCCATGGAGGGTACTCCCTCGGATGTTCATGATAATCTTCCTTCCTGGGCATTGACGACTCTGATTCTTCATGTGATACTATCCCTTGGAAATCTTTACGTAAATGACTTGTCCTTCTGCAAGAAGTGCATCGAAAAGGAAGGCCCATATAGTCAAGTTTTGGTCATATATCTTCCCCCTCCATTCTATAT